>JAHLJT010000966.1:0-40656 GCA_031308135.1 Acheta domesticus
TTGTACAGTCGATGACACAAATTCTGGGCGATACCCTATGCGGCCAAATCTGGCCTTTCCACAGCTTGGACAACCACGTCTGGGCACTTGACCAATCCTAGGCAAAGCGGCTCTTATCATTGGCTTTTGCGCCAAGATTCAGACACTTCCCCCTTCCTCCCCTTGAAGATTTTCCTCCTCGTTATCTCAAAGGGGCGGAGCAATTTTTGAGGTGATTGACGTCGGCGTCGCTGCTTCGCTATCGGGGAGGGGAGCAGGTAAGTTAACGCAGGCGAAACGGACGCTGACGACCCACGCGCCAGCCGGTCATGGGGCAAGAGCAATGGCATTTTTATCGAATTCTTTATACATAAATGGCAAATGCGAATATACATAGCAAATGTTAATTTTTTATTTGTGGAAATCTTCACTCAAGTTAAATATTTTATTAACTATTTTTGAATAACCACCTGTTAAAGAAGAAGAATAAATTAAATTAGAAGAAAAAATAAAGTCTTAAAATGTTACGATTCGATGTAATTTTCTTAAAACGAGCTATTAAGAAAGTAACAAAAACGTCTTTGAATAAACTTGAAAGATACTGAGTTTGTAGCTAAGAAATTTCAATGCCGTTACAATTTTCCAGTTAAAATGTTTAAATGGAACACAGGTGTTCTCAAAGGTACTATTTTCACAACTTATATTATGTTTTAGTGTGACCTCCATAAACAGTGTCTGGAGTATTATGTTCGATTGGAGGAGCTCCATCACAATCCAAAGAAACTCCAGGAAACTCACTTTACCACAGTTATCGATATTCAAGTAAGGCACCGTTTTATTCACAGGAATCACACGGTCCTTGTTTTCTATTGTTTTGTGAAATAATTTTTGCCTTTGTAAGGTATACGCATGAGGAATATTTTCTGCCTAGAAGAGGAATCCCAATACAATAATGTGCATCAAACATCATAATTCATTTGATTTTAGATAGACACCTACAACATCAGTGTTTTCATGAACTCGCAAGACTCCAAATCCGAACAATTGATCTATTTTATTTACTATTTACACAAAATTCAACTTCATAGTTTCTTAAAATAAACGAAACGTGAATTGTGCTTAATCACCTTAACAATTGCGTAGTGCAACATTATTGGCAAAATTGCCAGAAAAGATATGACAAATAACATAGATGATTTTAAATCATATGATGATTATGATTAGGGTTTATAAAGGCGCTTCACATGTCCATTGGAGCTCGTGCCAATCAGTAAAATAATTTTTATTTATTATAAATTGAGTAAAATATAGTAAAGTCTGACTAATATGAAATGAAATAACTGATAAAGAGAATGTTTCATGAACAATAAAAATCAGTTCATAGAAGGCATTTAAAATCACCCTCATCTCTCGCGATGTCTTCTCCGAATACCGCTTAAATTATTGCAGTGCACGAGAGCATTCTATAGGGTAAGGTCTGTTCATTTCTTGCAAGTGCGGAGTGGGCAAACGCGATAAGATGTCCTTGTAAGAAGGGGCAGTGCTCGATCGAAGGTGAATGAAAATTACTTCCTCGCGCCTTGAGCCACGCATGACGACCAGGTGTTATGGGGTCTTGATCCCTTGTGAGTTTGAAATAAGAATTCGGTCACTCTTTTAGCCATGCACGATATACCTTTTAATGTTAATGATAAGAGTAACTTATTCATTTTACTCTATTAATGTTACTGTGTTTTTTAAAAAAAATCATCTGTTAAAAAATCAGTGGTGCTTAGATATAGTACAAACTTCTCGTACTATCTGTGAGTGTTACAATTGTAACTCACATAATATACTAATATTAAGGGGATAATATTAAAGTTAGCAATTTTCAGCTTTCATGATTTTTCGGGAGAGGTTGAGATCAATTCCACGATTTATTATAATTTTTAACGATTTTTAACGACGCGAAAGCATTGCAGTACTGCGGTAAGCTAGAACGTCACGTGTGCCTTTATCGCCACAGTGTAAACAGAGTTTGTTTCTGAGGCTACACATGTCGAGTTGCAGCTGAAGCACACAGAATTCATGTTGAGATTTACCGTGAAACATGCGACATGCAGAGAATGGTTTCGACGCTTCAAAAATAATGCTTTTGATCTTTGAGATAAAGAAACATACTGGCGCACCGAAAACTTTAAAGACAAAGAGTTGGAGGCATTACTTTAATGAAGACGCATGTCAAACGCTAGCTGACATCGCAAACCTGTTTGAAAACATTAGGAATGATCCAGAAGCAAGGGCATTGGGTGCCGAATGAGTTTAAGTCGAGAGATGTCGAACAGCGTTACCTCACGTGTGAAATGCTACCTTCAACAGCAGAGAAGAAAAGATTTTTTTGCATCGTATCGTGACTGGCGATGAAAAGTGGATACAGTAATGCCTAAGGGTTAAAAGATCGCGGTGGTAAGACGGCCACGCATCGACATCTTGCGCAAAGCCAAATATCCATGATTTGAAGCTTCTCCTCTGCATTTGAGGGGGAGCAGCTGGGTGCCAATTTATTACGAGTTTCTCAAACCAAACGAAAACTATCACGGAATATCTCTATCGACTGCACTTGATGCGCTTGAGCCGACCTCTAAAGAAAAAAACGACCACTTTACGAGCAGAGATAACACAAGGTGACTTTGTTACACGACAACTCTCTTGTTTGACGACAACTCTCGGCTACATGGTGCGACACCGGTGAAAACCTACTTGAAAACATTTAAATGGGAAAGCCTGCCCCACCCGCTGTATTCACCAGACATCGCCCCTTCAGATTATCACCTATTCTGTTCAATGTCACATGATCTAGCGCAGCAGCTCTTCCATTCGTATGAAGATTCCAAAAAACGGGTTTATTCTTGGATAGTCCCAAAGACATCGTTTTTTGCAATGCGGAATTCTTCTGTTGGTCAGAAAATTGGGCAAAAGTAGTAGCTAGTGATGGGCTATACTTTGATGGTATATTTTATACCACATACTATAATTATTTTTTTTTATTACGCCAGAGCGTCAAAGATTGAAACTGGGTCACAAATGACCAACCATCAATTTACAATATATTCTTAAATCTAAGTTTAAAATATTTATTTACATGTTCACTCAATAGTGTAGTATGTATTTAATTTACAATATAAAAATAAATTTATTTGTCAATATTAACTTAATTCAAAGGGCTTGGTCCTCTTTAGTCTCCTCCGCTGGTTATGGTTATCCAACAGTTGAATGGCTTCTAAGTTAACATGTTCATGCAGTCTCATTTCATGTTTGGCAGCGAATCTTGTTAATTTCACTTGACACATAGGGAACTCAAGATCACGATGTAAGATCCCTATTTCTAATGTACCACGGGGCATTTACAATGTTTCGCAGTACTTTGTTTTTGGAAGGTTTGTATTGATTTCCATATTGCTTTCCTTGATGCATCCCCAGAGTTGGACACCATAGAGCCAAATCGGTTTCAAGATTTGGTTGTAGATTAAGATTTTGTTGTGTATGGACAGTTGAGAAGCACGTCCCAAAAGCCAGTACAATTGTCTATATTTAAGATTTAATTCATTCCTTTTCTTTTTCACGTGTTCCTTCCATTACAGTTTAGTATCTAATGTCATGCCTAAGTATTTAGCAGTGTTTGCGTAAGGTACTTTAAGGCCATTTAACATGAGAGAAGGAGTGCTTACAATTCTCTTGTTTGTGAAACTTATGTGCACTGATTTTGACTCATTTAATTTGATCTTCCAAATTTTTGTCCAAGAGTGTATTTGATTACAAGCATTTTGTAATATGCCTATGGCCTCCTGCACGTCTGGTGCGTAGCCATCAGGGCTGTGTCATCAGCAAAGGTCGCCACAATTACGTTTTCGTTTTGTGGGATATTACTGGTATACAATGAGTAGAGAACGGGCCCCAAAATACTTCCTTGTGGTACTCCTGCTCTTATCTCTTTTAGCTCTGAGTATTCTATTCTACTCTGACCCAAAAGAGTCTCTCAGATATGTAGGATTTTAACAGTGTTACATACTGTGTGGGTAATTGCTTATTTAGTTTAAAATCAACCCCTGATGCCAGACCTTATCAAACCGTTCTGGGCTACATCAAGACAGATAGCTGAACAGACCAGTTTTTCTTCTAATGTTTCCTCTATTGTATTGATGATTCTATGGACTTGGTCTATTGTAGAGTGTTTCTGTCTGAATCCGAACTGATGGTTTGGGATCAATTTTTTTCTTTCAATTATTGGTTTTAACCTTTTTAACAGCAACTTCTCAAAGACTTTTGAAATGATGGGCAGCAAAGATATTGGCCTATAAGACGTGCTATACTATAAGCTTTATACTATAAAATAAAGCTTTATTTTTTCACACAAAAAACAGCGATAACTTATTCAAACACCTTATAATTTATTGAAAATATGTCCGGTCAGTATTATTGGGAATGAAATTATAGAGTTTGATTGAATTGGAAGTGATTGTTTAGATATTTTTGGGTTAATAAACTAAATGTAGTCCGAATATTGCGCTACAAAAAAGTAAACATTCCGAAATTTCATCTACAAGAAGTTTCACAGACCCGATTTATTTGAACAGAGTACTACAATCACTTTCATTAATCGTCAATCATGTAACATTGAGTTTCCTATGTGTATATTGGCGTATATACTGATATATTTGTGTATATTACATTATATCATATTACAGTATCAGTACAATATAACACTGCAACGACATCCTGAGGGGCAGACATTTGGCAGTATTTGGTGTTCAAGAGACTGGCAAATTTGAAACGCATTTTTGGAGATGTTGATATTACGAGCATTCTAAACTAGTAAAAACGCGAAAGAACTAATTATCAGAAACAATTTCACAATTGTGAGTTTTGAACTTGCAATTATCGTCGGACGAAGGTTGAAGATGTCTTGTTGTAAAGCAGAAACCTTGCCTGTAACCTACTCTGTTGTCAGTGAACAGAGCCATTAATTTATTTTTTACTATCTTGTATACTTATACGTATATACGGAATGATATACGTAGTACAAGATATATTACTTGTATGCTTGTCTATAGAAAGTTATATAAAGCTATGGAAATTAGGTTTTGAAATTTCAACGGAAATGCACGTTTTCATGGGTCTTCTTTTACAAAAAAAAAGAGTTGTTTTTTCAAATGTCCGACCGTCTGTCCGCGTGTCTTGTCTGTCTGTCAATGAACAACACTAGCACCTAAACCATTCGTAGGTTACGTATGATTTTTGCCAAAATGAACATTCCTTGATCGAATCTGACCAAAATCGAGAAACCTACAATTTTTAAAAAAATTATTTAAATTTCGGGTGCTTCATTAAAAACTTCCGGACATTTCAAGTTTTCTCAAAAATGGCTCCACAGTTTTTCTTTGTAATTCTTCTAAGAATACAGTGAAATAACCTGATGAAAATGGCATAGCTCTATTTCCATGGCTATCTCTCAATTATCGAAAATTATCCAAGATTGAATTCTTTCGGCGTGTACCTACAAAGTGGAAGATGGAGTTTTCTAGATGAAATTAGTACTTCACAAAGAGTACTTATAACTTTCTTTGAAGTTATTTGAAGCACTTACACTCATAAATATAATAATCTTTACAAATTGCTGGTAATGTGCATATTAAAGATGTGAGAGATCTTTAAAAAAAAATTATATAATTTTTGAAAAAACAAATAAATAACTCAAAATAAACTTTACTTCATATTAAAGAGTGTAACTAGCACTATCCGTTACAAACGTTTCAAGAAAAAAATTGCAGCCATATGTGAGAGAAAAGCGTTTGAGCGTTTGTGGAAAAGCGGAATTTTAAGCTACTTTTTACAGAAAACGGTTTTTGTTTTTGAGAAACTTTACTTGACATTATTTAAAGCACTTAAACTTGTAAATATAATGATATAAACAAATTGCCACTAATGTAAATATTAACGACCTCAGAAACAAGTCAAAAAATTACATTTTTGCAATTTTTCAAAAAACAATAAATAGAGCGATATGGAGTTTATGTCATCTTATAGGGTACATTTAGGCTCAATCCCTACCAAAATTTTAAAGAAAAAAAGTTGGAGCCGTTTTTTGAGAAAATCATGTTTTTTAAATTTCTTTTAAAATTGCACACATTGCACGCAATATTGCGCGAAAACTAGTAGATTTTTCAAAAAAGTGTACATGACCTTAAGGAAGAACTCGCCAAGAAGAACAAATTTTATTTGAATGAAAAATGTCTATCTTCAATTTTGTATTTGGAGGAAGGACGCCGAATAAAATTCAAACTTGTGCAATATTCGAAAATTCAGAGTTATCCGTGAAAATCGGACCTATGCCACCTTAATAAGTGTATTTTACTCTATTCATACAAGAAATTTAAGGAAAAAAATTGGACCCGTTTTTGAGAAAATTTTGAAAATCCCCGGGGGGCTTCATATAAAGTACCCCAAATTTTGAAGAATCGTTTTCAAAATCTCAAAGCTTTGACTAGAATCAGATCGACCGGGGAATATACATTTTAGAAGAAATCGTATGTAGGGTTGGGGCGCTAGCAATGTTCACCAGACGGACAGGACGGACGGACGGACGGACAGACGGACGACTCTTAATTTAGCAACTGGTTTTATCCACTTTTCGTTCTCACGGCCCGGGAATGAATTTTTTTCTGCCAAAAACTCGCCATTTTTTTCGCTCGCAGCATTACATATTTTTCCGTATACTACGTATATTACTCCGTGTGTACGTACGTATAATGGAAAGTAAAAATCATTAATAACAAGGAATCGGAAAGTAAACGATCGTAGTGGTATAACCCCCAAAAAAGGGCCTATGAAAGTGAAATAAGGGGAAGTGAATGATCTCTGTGAACGAGTAGTTGATTAACGTTCATACAAAAAACTTTCCACGTTTTGTGTTGCAAGTATGATAAATGGTTTCTTCTCGCAAAAGAAGGGAATGTTTAGAAGATTATCGGCGTTGTTATTTGGAATTGTTTTGATTCCTCATCAACAAAAAAAAAAATGGCGAGGTTTTGCCAGATTCGATCGCGCGTTCCTCCGTTCACAAGTCTCTGGTCTAAGCCGTTACCCTAAGACGTATTCGTTCTTGTAAACGGGTTTATTTATGGGACGAATTGTATCTGAAAATGTATTGAACTTTTGCATTTGTGAAATTTAAAATATTAAATAAATTACTCTTATGTGACAATAAGAATGCAGTTCAATTTACGTGACTCTATAGAATAATACAGTCTACTTATAAATATTCAGTTCAGCGTTATATTTTAATTCTCGCTGGCAGTCGCTTGGCCTCTCAGACCTCGCTGAGCTGAGGCGTTATGTTTTACCTGCCCTACGGGCAGGTGAGATGAGGAGAGGTGATAACTAAAATTCCCTGACGAGTTTCGACACTCAAAAGTTCAGAATTCACTTGCAGCAAGAAATAACTAGAAATCTATGTAATATTTATCGCCTTCAAGAAATAAAAACCACCTACAGTCACTCAATTTATTCTCCAACTGTTTACCCCTTATAATCTAATAAAAAATATCTCTTATTTTTCTCGCATTATTGGTAATGGACAATTAATACATTACATTTTCCCCCTAATAGCACTTCATCCTTCTCTTAAAACTCTTAACGAGACGACGAACGAGAGATTGTAGAAAATCATACCTTAAATTATTGAAAATCAAAAGTTTTCATAGAAATCTCACTTCTACAGCTAGTTTGCATTTTTTGTGCTCCATACGTACAAACGTTTACAGGGAATGAAAAAAACGTACCCCAGTCAGAATTTGAACTAGAGCCCTCAGGCTCTACCACAAGCAAACGCTCTACCACTTCGGCTAGGAGACGGCTCTACAAAATTTCACTAATGCAGTATTTTGCATATTAGGATGTCGTTGACAATAGAAAATTGTGTTGAAAAAATTCAGAAACTATTCGAAACTGAAACTTAATTGTGAATTAAATTTATTTTAAATCTAATATTGTAGAAAATATTGGATTAGAATATAAATCTCAAGCTTCAATATTGAAGACATTTTTGGGGGGTATTTTATATCAAGCTCATTAGACATTTTTTAAAATTTCAAAAAATGGCACGAAATTTTGTATTAAGTTTTGACTTTGGCTAGAGTAAATTCGTTTAAGAAAATGATGCAGGTCGAATTTTCGTTGAAATGGCTGATATTTAAAAAATTGAAGAAATCTTTCATACAACTACAATTATAAAGATTTGTGTAAAAATGAAATCTGTTCATCATAGTGATTTTATAATTCTCGTAAATAATCTTATTGTTGTCGGTCGTGGTTATTGTATGATGTAAATAATATCCTTATGAAAAGAAATAATATATTTAAGGAAGGTAATACATTTAACTTAGAACTAACAAACACACTTCTTTACTTTAAGAAGTTTTTATCACTTATCATGGTTTTCAGTGCTTTCGTACATAAAAAGAAGAATAAAAATAAACGTTTCGCGCCATTTCTGAGAAAGCAAGTATTTAAAATTTATATTGCCCGTCAAAAGCAAAATTACTGAAAAACTATTCATTTTTTTCAAAAAACTAAACATGACTTGCTTTGAAGATCTGTTTAACAGATTTCACTAAGAAAAACACTTATGTCATAATTCTACTGTAGAAAGACACTGAAAAAAAATTGAATTTCTCCATTTTTTTTAAAAATCAAGAAATTTATCGAAAATTTGATCTGCATCATTCTCTTAAGCGACCTTTACGCTAGCCGAAGTCAAAATTTAATCAACAATTTTGTTGCCATTTTTTGAAAATTTTTAAAATGTTCCAGGTGCCAGGCTCCAGGTTCTATATAAAGTACATACCAACATTGAAATATCGGTTACAAATTCAACGGACCGCCACAACATCCAGCTAGAATGGGGAGTATCAATTTGGAGAAAGTCGCCTGATCCGTTTAGGTACAAGCGTTGTGTACAGACGAGCAGACAGGCGTTTTTTACGTCATTCAAGTTTGGGTATCAAGTATCCACAAAACATGGATTCTGGCCGACATGTGTTAGATAATTTTTTTCTAGATTTAGAAACACTCTGGATTTATCCTTTTCTTCTATACCAGGGTACGGCAATTAAATGTTTTTCTGTTGAAAAGTCCGTTTTCCCCCAGGATTACGATACTTTCTCTATACCAGTTTAGCAGTAGCGATAGTGTAAGAGTAATGACATTTTTTCTATTTATGTGAATGAACACAGCAAATTGCAATTGATTGTTTGATTGATTGATTAAGTTTTTAAGGAGCGTTAACTAAAATGTTAATTAGTGCCCTAAGTGAGGTCTATGGTATATCTTGATAGGTGGCGGGTGTTTTGTCTTTGATGCAGCCGTAGATCCGGCGCCCTCCTACACTTCGACATGCAGAGATTCCCTACACACGTATCTCCCCCACCGTAGCAAACACCCCCAGTCGCGACAAGACCAAGACTCCGACTGGTCTCTCGTCATGAGTGATAGAGTTGTGCTTGTAAGTTTGTGTGTGTATGTGTGGCAAGAAAGACAAAACTCGAAAAAAAACTCTATTTTCTGTATTCAAAATTCGACTAGAATATGGTTTAGGATAGAGACCACAGAATTATGAAAACGGCACAAAATTCACTTCTCCCCATAGCTCGTCATACGCAGTTTTTAACTGTTTTTGACGTAAATAAATAAAATAATTAAATAAAATAAATAAAATAAATAAAGTTAATGTCTGTTTTTTTTTCTGGTATTATTCGGAGAAAGCAGGGAAATATACTGCATCAAAGGAGGCGATAACTGGAATTCTCCTCCAAACAGTAGCTAAATTCTACCCAGACATATAACTAAACTCAAACATCCACCACAGTTGCGATTAGACCCTTAGGTCTTCATGTCAACAAGCTTGCATGGACAACAAATGATGTCACTGGGCTATCGCAGCCGGTGGAAAGTGCTGTTAAAAACAAAGTCTCATTTCCATTATCTATTCTTAATTTTCCAATATTACAAATATTAATTGACAGTATTTGTGTAGTAATGATGTCTGTGGAATATCTAACGTTATACACTGCGTTAGCCGAATAATAAGAGACATCGCGATAATCTCCGCTTCCTGAAATGCGAATTCCAATGGAGTTGGTAGATAATTTCTTCTATGATGTGATTAAGTATCAATTTATCAATTCATTCTGATTAATAAATATCGTTGGAAGGCCAATAAAACGAGCCATTTTTTGCCCGCAATAGAACAACCAGAAGCCTCTGATCTCTACCATTTGACAGAGACATACGGTAGAGGGATAGACGAGAACGTTGTATAGAGGAAGTAATATGGTGATTCATTGATATAGATTAATTGATTAGTGCTTCCGGGCACGTTAACGGCTTAAGTAATTAGTCCCGTAAGTGTAGTCTATGTGTTCCCCCCCTGAGGGATGTTCATCTTTCACCGCTGGATGGTGAGACCCGGCACCGAACTACCTCTCGGCTAGTGGTGTTTTCCCCCAACCAGATACCTCCCAGCAACGGCGCGGCGTCAGAGCCGGGACCAGCTCTAAGCTCCCGACCGGTCTCCTGGCACGTCTGTCAGTGTATTACATGTAAATATGATGTGTGTAAGTAAAGGGTGACGACAGAACAAGGAAAGGGAATGGAAGATCGCGCGTGCACCGTACTGCTTCGATATTCGCGTGTTTTGGATCCGAAAAAAACACGCAAAACTACCCATAAGAGCAGCCGACCGCTGGAATTCCCCTCCACCCAGCGAATGAACTCGTCCTAGCTATCTAGCTAAAGTCGGTGATCCTGCCACGGTCGGGGCTCGAACCTAGGACCTTCCGATCAGCGGCACTGCAGTGCATTGATATCATCTTGACGAAAATATATAACCGAACTAGTTGAGAGTCTAATTTGATTCTGATAAAATAATTTTTGGGAGTCCATCATAAAATGCATGTAGGGTAACTTTAATATTTATATGGGGTTATGTATAATTGTATTCTAGTTTTAAATTAAAGTATATATTCAAGATATAATTCTATCTTTAGATACAAGTTGAGAATTTTCACTTTGCAGATATTCTTATCCTTTCAGAAACGTGGCAGATTGATATTATAAATGTGGGAAAGTGATTAATCTTGTGAACGAACTGTTCATAAACGTACGTACAAAAAATCCTCAGTATTGTGATAAAGTTCAATCAATCTGCTTATGAAATTGCTTATACTATTTTAGTTAAAGAATTCAATCTAACTACTCTTGCTGAAGAGAAGAGTCTTTGCTGAACAATTGTTCTTATTTAAAATAGTTAATGGTCTATCAGATAGCAGTGAATTGCTGTCACAATTGTCATTTAATGCACGAGTATCAAATTTAAGAGGACGAGAATTATTATATTTCAATAAACCAAATACAACATCTCACAAATATTAACCACTCTTGAGAATGTCTTCAAAATTCAATGAATTCAGTAGAGTGTGGGATTAAGAATTTAGTTTTTCTTTGCTAAAATATAAACAGAATTTAAATAAAATATTGATCACTGAATGTGGATTTATTGTGTTAAGTATTTCTCGCTATTATGTTCCGATTATTCTGAAGATGCGTTTACCATTTTTGTAATATTGTCATTTTTTATACTAATTTCTGTTCCTTTTTTGTAATGACTGTTTTGTAGACATGTTTCGATTTTTGTTTATCTTATTGGTGTGTTATGTTTTATAAGTTTTGCTAAAAGATTTGTTCTTGTAACTTCTGTAATTTAGTTTTGTTTTTTCATTTGAAACTGTTTTTTATTATTTTGTATATTTTGTATATTTTTCCTAGTAATGCCTACTGTAATTGAGGCTTTGCCCTGTTGTGGGTTATTAAATAAATAAATAAATAAATAAAATTGTTTCTTCTCGCAAAAGAAGAGAATGTCTACAAGATTCTCGACACCGTCTTTTGGAATTTATTTTCATTGCTCGTCAAGTAAAAAAAATACCAGGGTTTTACCGGATTTGAACACGCAATCCTCTATTCTCCCGTCTCGAGTCCAGGCTACTGCGCCACTAACACAGACATATGCAGTTCCGCGAACTGATGCAGTTTAGAATCATACGCATTCGTGTCTTTACATTCATTGATTTTCCCTATTTCTGTAACTTAAAATATTAAATAAATTACCTCTGAAAGACATTAAGAATGCAGAGCAATCTACGCAATCCTATGAAATAGTTAATTCTAGTTATAAATGTATCGGGGTTCAACGTAATAGAATTGTCGCTAGCAAGCACTTTGTTCCTAGGGTTGCGCTCAGGTCTTATCACCTTTTGCCTCTGTCCAAGGTGAGATTGGTAGACGTGATAAGGTTGAAGTAAATGTAGTAGACAAGTTTCGACAGCGTCCGAAATTCAGGAAAGAATTAAGAAATTATGTAGTTTGCAGCAAGTAACCACAGAATCTAAAAATCATATATCGACTTCAAGAAAAACACCTATCATCACGCAGTTATTTTACCTACACACATTAAAAAAAAAGCTCTTAGTTTCTCGTATTATTGGTGATGGTTGATTAATATATTTCAAATTTTACACTATTAACACTTCATCCTTATCATTAAACTCTCAATCAAACGATGACCGAGAGATTCGAAAAAAATATATACCTTAAATTTTTTAAATCGAAAAATTTAATAAGAATCCCACGTCACAATTAATTTCGAAGTATTGTGCTCCACACGTACAACATTTTCAAAAATAAAAAAAGGCCACGAGTAGGCCAAAACTTCAACTCGAGTCCTCTGGTTTTCGAATCAATTACCCTACCAACTGAGTTAGCTCTTCCCATACTCACTTTGGCACTATTTTGCACGTTAGGAGGTTGGTGACACCATACTATTCTCTCTATAAATTGCAAAAGCTACTCGTGTTTTTAAAACAAACTTGTAAATTAAATTTATTTCAAAATTCAATTTTCAATCAGATTGCATTAAGAAATGCATCTATAGCTTGTGAATTGAAGAGATTCGGGTTCGAAGAACATTTCATTGTCACCATATAACTCAAAATTATGGGAAAACTACTAAAGTTTGAAGAAACTAACATTAAAGATATAATATTGAAGAATATATTGCATTAAGAAAGAAATCTTAATGTCATTAATAGTGTAGTTAATAGTGTAGTTGTGGGAGGATATGGAAAATTTTTAATCTTTTGAATGGTCGAAATCCCAAAGGTTTATTGAAAATCGGACCTTCTGCCATAAGGTGAAGCGAAGTTCTACTCGCGGAAACAGTTAATAAAACCATGGCGTAGGCAAGAAAATCTCATTTTTACTTTCCCGTGTACATACGTATATACGGAGTAATACACGTAGTATAGGAAAAGTTATGTAATGCTGCGCGATAAAATGGCGGATTTTAGGCAGAAAACATTCATGGCCGGGGCCTAAAACGAACTAGTGGTGTTACAGAATGGCACAGACCTTCCCGTATTAGTTTTTTATTTCCTTTGATGTTGGCTAGCTGTTCGGACTTGACATATATATTCTTGCCAGTTGCCATCTATCGCCGCCCAAATTACTTTTTTAACATTTTCTTAATTTTTCGATTTCTTAATAATAGAACGGAAATACTACTTTAAGAATATTCAAGAACAGTGAAAGCTCGTCCTTAATGGCAATTTTCTTTGAAAAATTTGAAGCGGTTTTTAAGAGAATGGCGTTTAAGTGTTACTGCAAATGCAAAATTTGAAGCTCTTTTTCACAGGAATCATTTGTGTTTTCGAAAAACATTACTTGAAGTCATTTAAAGCACATTAAGTCGCAAAGAAATAGTGTTTACAAATTATGGGAAAGGTGTATATTAACGGTGTGAGATCTTTCAAAAAATTACGTTTGTGTAATTTTTGAAAAAACAAAAAATACTCCAAAATAAACTTTACGTACGTCATATTAAAGAGTGCAAATACCACTATCCGTTCGAAAAGTTTGGAGAAACAATTTGGGGACATATTTGAGAAAATAGCGTTTTAGCGAAGATGCAGAATTTTGGGCTAGTTTTCACAGAAAACGGTTGAGTTTTCGACAAACTTTATTTGACATTATTTAAAGCACATGTACTCATAAATATAATGTTAACAAATTGCCGTTAATGTAAATATTAACACCGTGGGAGACAAGTCAAAGAGATTTCATTTTTGTAAGGTGTGAAAAAATAAACGAAAAGTGCAACATGACGTATAAGTCATCTCGTAGAGTACATTAGGTACTATGACTACCAAAAGTTGAAAGAAACAATTTTGGAGCCGTTTTTTGAGAAAATCTTGTTTTTGTAATTTTTTAAAATTACACACATTGCACACAATATTGCGTGAAAACTACTAAACGTTTCTAAAAAGTGTTTCGTAATGTGTCAAATACGTTTTTAAAGAAAGAACTGACTCTGAAGAACAAATTTTATTTGAAGGAAAAGTCTCAATCTTCAATTTTGTAGTTGGAGGAAGATACAGAAAAAAATTCAAACTTTTTCAGCTTTCGAAAACTCAGAGTTAACCGTGGAAATCGAACTTATGCATACTTAATAAGTGTATTTTACTCTATACTTACAAGACATTTAAAGAAAAAAGTTTGGTCCGTTTTTGAGTAGATTTTGAAAATGTGTGGAGGGCTTCATGTAAAGTGCCCCCAAATTTTTCGAAAATTTTCAAATTCTCTAAGCTTCAACTAGAGCCAAATGGATAGGGGTTTCGTTAATTTAGAAAAATCCTACGCTTGGTTTAGGCGCTAGAGGGACGGACAGACAGACAGACTGACAGACGGACAGACGGACGTTTTGCTTTCAATTGTTTTTTTGGTATCAAGGACTTACAAAACAGGGATTATGGATACACCACGTGTTAGGGGATATATTTTTCTTAATTTAGCAACTGATTTTATGCACTTTTTCGTTATTAGGGTCCGGCAATGAATTTTGTTCTGCGGAAAATTTGCCATTTTGTCGGGCAGCATTTCATAACTTTCCCTACACTACGTATATTACTTTGTATATACGTATATAAACGGGAAGGTAAAAGTGGGTAAAATAAGTTGCTAAATTAAGAAAAAAAGTCCCCTAGCACGTGGTGTGGTTAGAATTACAGCTTTGTGAGTCCTTGATACTGAAAATCTTTCTCCAACAACAAAATTGAAGATAGAGATTTTACCTTCAATTAAAATTTGTTCTCAAAAGTGAGTTCTTTCATTTAGGTCCTGTACATTTTTTGAAAATTTAAGTAGTTTTCTGGCAATATTGCGCGAAATATGTGCAATTAAAAAAATACAAAAACAAGATTTTCCCAAAACGGCTCCAAATTTTTTCTTTTAAATTTGGCAGGGGTAGTGCCTAAATGTGATGACATAAACGTCATGTTGCTCTATTCTTTTTTTCTTCAGAATTAACAGAAATGTAATTTTTTGACATGTCTCTCACGTCGTTAATATTTTCATTGTAGACAATTTGTTCATGTTATTATATTTATGAGTATATTTGCTTCAATTAATGTCCTATAAAGTTTCTCGAAAACTCAACCGTTTTCTGTGAAAAAGTAGCTCAAAATTCCGCATTTCGATAAACGCTCAAACTCCATTTTCTCAAAAATGTCTCCAATTTTTTCTTCAAATTTTCGAACGGATAGTGCTAATTAAACTTTTTAATGAGAAATAAAGTTCTCTTTGGAATTTTCTTTCAAAAATGACACAAATATATTGTTTTGAAAGATTTCTCACACCGTTATAATGCACGTTTCCCACAATTTGTAAACACTATTGTAATTGCGAGTAAATGTGCTTTAAATGATTTCTAATGAAGTTTTCGAAAACTCAAAAAATTTCTGTGAAAAAGAGCTTCAAATTTCACATTTATAGTAGCGTTGAAACGCCATTTTCTTAAAAACGGCAACACATTTTTCAAAGAAAATTCCAATTTAGGACGAGCTTGCACCGTTCTTCCATAGTCTTAATACAATATTTCCGTTCTACTGTTTAAAAACCAATAAATTAAGAAAATGTTTAAAAAAGCAATTTGTGCGGCGATAGATGGCAGCTGGCAAGAGTATATGGCAACTCCGAATACTTACCAAAAGAAATAGAATACTAATATGGGAATGTCTGTGCCATTCTGTAGCACCACTAGTTTCAAATTGTGATGGCATTATCGAGTCTGTATGTGCAAAAATACTGAGACATTTTGTAAGCAAACTTCGCTTTAATCGATCAATAAAAATTATAATAATATGTTGGAGAACATTTCGATATTTTCATAGAGGCTTCATGTAAGTATTGCTCAAAATTAAAGGGGTTCTTTTGTTTAGTGTGAACAGATGAAAGAGAGATTATCCATTTTCGAGAATATCTAGAGATCGGTTTTGGCCTCTGTGCGCTGCAAGATAATTTTTTGTTTTTACTACCTGAATGTCGAATGCAGTAAATGTTGCAAGATTTTACAACCTACACTTTTCCAGATTTGGGTTTGATCAAAATAAGGGTCTAAAACCAGAAAAGTAAACGTCATACTTTTCTCGAAAATTTTTCGATAAATGTTGGGTTCCGAAACTTCTTCCGGTGAAATTCTGAGAATAGTCTAAACAACAAGCGTTCGATATGTTTTTATGATTTTTCTGATTATTCATTGGAAACTGTGCACCTGCACCCGTTAACTCACATTTTCAATGATTTTTTATGCACACGAATATATTCATATATTTTCAAAACAGCAAAAATTAAGCCAATTCATAAAAAAGAAACAAAAATTAAATTCACAATTCTCAGCCAATATATCTTCCATCATTTTATTCAAAAATATTTATATGTTCAATTATAAATTATAAATATTTATAGATCCGGTACTGTGCGAGAGAGCCCATTCCAATATTGCTGAAGGTTGAGATAAAAATGCACAGAAAATAAAATAGCACCTTTCATTTTATTGTAAAAGATTATTTTGGTATTTTCCTTCAATTTAATTTTATATTGATTCCGGCTTCTTTCCTGTCCACTGATGCTGTGGAGAAGGGGCACCCAAAAGAACTAAATATGCAAAATTGTGAAGAAGAATTACCATAATAGTCGTATTTTGTAAAATACGGCCTAAGAACATAATCCGGGTCCAATCTGTCTTCCTTCATTTCCTCATGTCTTTCATCTATCATTCATATGCACCCAAACTGTCCCATTTCCCCTTTTGTCATCTACCCGTCCCCAAAACACGTCATCTGTAAGAATTTACTTGCCTTCAAAGAAAGCCGTGTCCTCGTAAGACACGCAAACCTAGTTTAAAAGTCTTAGGAATCATCGCTTTGAAGATATTCCCGTGTGTTGCAATAATCTTTGTTTTGTACGTCATAATCGGCAAACTTCAAAAATCTGTACGATGTAGGATGAGGTGTAATTCTCTATCCACCAGCGTCACACTTACAAGGTTCTGTGTCGATGGTTTCTTTTAAACTGCCAAAACCATCGTCTTTCCTTAGCGTGTGACATACTTATACAAAGAACTAGAAAGTTAAAAAAAATTATAATTTGTAGCTACATTCAAGGTCAGAATATTACTGGGTGCTACCAAAATGTATACAAATTTATAATAAACTCCAAAATAAATACACAGAAGTGTTTCAATCATTTTCAAAGTATATTTATAGTCAAGGAGATTAAATGTGGTGGGGCAGGTTTTTATTATTTTTAATTGCAGCCCAGCAGTTGGAAAAATCTGAAAAAGAATCACAACAATTTGCGTTTTAAGAGGAACTTTTAAAATTTTCTGGAGCCTGTTCCAGGGTTCTAAGACAAAGTAAAAATTATTTTTTCCCTTTAAAAAAATGTTTTTGTATTTGAATTCGATCTTAAAAAATACCAAAAAATGTTTTTCTGATTATAGAAATTATTTTCTTATTTATCATATTTTCCAGTCAGATAAAACACTGTTAAATTGACGAAAAATTTACAATTCAAAAACACGTTTTAGGCTGAAGAGGCGTGTGGGTGGTGGGACGGGGACTAAGAAACATTTCAAAAATATTATTTTTGTGTCAGAAATACTGTGTATGTATTCCTAAGTCTTTTGGCTTAGGGGAACTTTTACCATTATTACCAGGGGTACCCTTTACATTTGTAAATGTTGTAAGTTGCACCAATGGATTATGTGAATTCCGCGATTAAAACATTTTCGACCCACCATTAACATTCCTAAATAATGTCTTTCGCATTAGGAATCAGATAATTCTCTAGTCAGAGAACGGCATTTTATCGACGAATGACCGAAAATCTAATTACAATTGTCAGTAGGACTATTGATGAGTATTCAAAAGAGAGCGTTTGAAAACTCCAGTCATTTCATTATTTGTATCTCTTGATTTGCAAAATGTGTTCTCAAGTTAATGTTGAAATATCAGTTCAGGAACCCGCAGACATAAGAGAAATGCATTGGTAACCCTGAATATTTGGTCGCAAAGCCAACAGCGATAACACACAGTTTTCCTTCTTCCAGGCCTTCAACTCCGACTTGCGTATTAAATGTCACTGAAAAGTGCGACCGAACATAAATGAATAATGAATTTAAGGCCATTGTGTTGTTTAGATTTTCTTTGCAAAATTGTCTCTGCGTAAAATACACTACATATGAACATAAACTATCAATCAATAGGGAGTTCATTTTAGAGCGTTGCATTGTATATAGTGGCATCCCATTTCAACCATAAGACATCTTTTCGTTATAATTTAAAGAATCAACTTGAATTTATTTTATAATACTTTACTTAATTATTTATAATACATTTAAATTGTTTGATATTTTCCCCAACTCAAAATAGTTTTAAAATGTAATTGGTTATATTGTTTACAATATTTATTAAAAATTCAAAAAAACAAAAATTATAAATATGCAATGCAATATCACTGAAAATACGTTAGTGGACATATCCAATAACAGAATTGGCAATTTTCTATAAAATGTAAAAAGTATAAAAAAAATAAAAAAGAGCAAAATTCAATTTTGCAACGATATTTTACTTTCGATACTTACGATACTTTACATTCTATAGATTATATTAAGTTTCCGAAATTTTACAAAATTTAGAAACAATATTGACAATTACAATGTTGAAATGTTTTGTCTTATGTGATTCTTTAGTGATCTTTTATGGATTAGGGGAAACTGTATTTGCGTAGGTTTGCTTATCTAGAAGAAGTGGGTGTAACACGATTTAATTCCAATGTCATGTGAAAAACATAGTGTGCATTGCTCGTCTTCCGAAAATAAAAATATCGTAACTTGAAAATACAAATTGTTGTACTTTAAGTCCATTGCTTTGGGTTGTAAATAAAACATAAATTACGTGTAACTTACACATTTTATTGATGTGTGTATATCCCAAGTGATTACGCAATAGACTAAAGTTGGAGTTTCTTGCTTTGCAAACATTCAGATTTAAAAATATTTTATAAGAATCATATCTCGTTCCTTACTCTCACGTAAAATTACTCAAAGATGAGGTATCACATATGATATGTAATGTTCTCGCTAAAGAACACCATGTAAAATGCAATCACTCTTACGTTATTCTGACGTGAAATAATTCTGATCCCCAAAATAAAAGATCAGACCTCATTCGTTTGCTTGGAGCTGCACTTCCTAATAATGTCTGCAGTTAAAAACTTACATTGTGACTAAATGAACTTTAAATACTCTTATTTTGTTTATTATTTTACATATCAAATTATTTTTCATAAAAATAGTAATGTTTCGCAACAACACAGAATTTTTGCATTTGGTCTTCTGAAAAACGAACGAAGAAGTAATTCACAACTGAAAGCTGCTATCTCGGAGACGTGTTTTGCAACTGACTTAAAACGTATTTTTGAAGTTATTTATGTTTTCTTATAAAATAACTAGATTAGGCAGGCTGCTGTGACAAATTATTTACATTGTATATTAAATATTACTATAATAAACGATGAAATGTAGATATGGAATCTATTGCTCATTGTCGAGTGTTATTTTTTGCGAAAAAGCGTATTAAAATTGGTTTTGAAATGTGTGTTTACTAGGAAATTGCATGCCTTTATTTATGTAATTAAATGTATATGCTACAACTTATGTAAAACTGTTCGTTGCTTCAATATTTACTTTTAAATATTTACCATAATATAACTCGCTATTGCCGCCATTTTCTAATGTTCACGATGAATAGTCCCGCCCCTCTGAAATAAAGCTAAAGCGGATTGGTCAGCTCCATCCCGAAGGGCGGGGCAGGGGTATGCAAACGGAGGTAAAGTTCGGCTCAGGACATCGCCCATATTTTGTGAGACCGAGGGTACAAAGCGTGCGAAACGTTGAGCCAATAATAAATGTTTTTTAAAAAAGTTTAATTCCTGAAATCAATTTTGATTGATCCTATATGGTCAAATACATATATTTATTCGTACCATCAACACCTCCAAGTAAAAATTTTTAACCACATTAAACCTATAAATAGTATCTTTAGTTATTCTTGCGATTTTCTATAGGTGATTCGAGAATTTTTTCACCCGTTCATATCCGAGTTTGACTCTTACAATGAACAAAAACATTTTTTTCTTGTTTCGTTCTACTTTCTCGCAATCGCTTACGCAGTAGCGAGAAAGTTATGCAATGCTGCGCGAAAATAACAGAGAATTTTCGACCGAAAAACTCTTATTACAAGGCCTGGAAACGAAAAAGTGGATAAATCCGGTCGCTAAATTTAGAAAAAAAATCCTCTAACTCGTGGCGTAGCCAAAATCCATGTTTTGTTGGACCTTGATACCGAAAAATCGAATGACGGCAGAAAGTCTGTCGTTCCGTCCGTCTGTGAACAGCGCTAGTGGCTAAACATTTCAGCCAATTGATATTCCCCAATCGATCTGGCTGATGTTGGGGGCCCCTTGAATTTGAAACATATGTTTTAATTATCCGGAGTACTTTACATGATGTCCCTGGGACATTTTACGAATTAAAAAATGCATCCATTTCTTTTATTAAATTTGTTGTTGAATAGTGTGAAAGACGATTAGGAGAATGATGCAGGGCTCATGTTCGTTGAAAACCCTAATTTTTCAAAAATTGCAAAGGTTCAAAATATATTCGGAGACTGTCCACAACTACAATTACGAAGATATAGATTTTACTCTTAATGAAATCTGTTCCTTAAAAATAAATTTTGAAATAAGGTCACGGACAATTGTTCCAAAATTTGAGAACTTTTTGCGTAATTTTTCGTGAAAATACGGGCGAGAAAGTACGTGCTGTTTTGGTAACTCTAGTGTTAAAAATAACATGTTCTGACACGGATCGTGCGCAGGACTAAACACACATTGGAGCCCTGTAAATTCGCTAGTGTCCCAAAATTTCAAATTTTCTGTCTTATAATTTGCACCTGACAGCTCAATATAAATAAAACAGTTATTTAATAGTTTCTTATTTATATTTTAAAATGAGGTTTTGTTTTATTATTTTTCGTAGTTTTTCGGTTTTGCTTGTATTTTATGTTTCGTAGAAAAGAAAAATAATGAAAAACTTTCGTTTAATATATAAATAATAATATATAATATAAGAATAATATTATAATCTATTGTAATGTGAATATTGAACGAATAAAGATTTTAACAAAAACATTATTATTTATTAATCTTTATTATTGTTTATTATTATTATTTATTGTCATTTATAATTTAACCGTTCCTAATGAAGACTGTGCTGCGAACGAATGAAATGTGGGGCGGAACCACGATGATAAGGCAGCAGCCCCACCACCCGCGAGCGGAAACCCCCGCCCCCCCTCCTCTCAGGCGCTAAAGAAAAACGACGCCTCGGCAGATTGCAGCAGGTTCACTTGCAGCAGCCTCCTGGGCCAGAGAGGAGGGCAGGCGAAGCCGGAGCCATTGCGCGAGCACTATGGGCGCCCTCTCGCCTTTTCCTGCTGCTCCACCAACCTCGCGGAAACTGGAAACGGTGAGAATTAACTATTGTATCTACTATATCAGAAAAAACGTGGAAAACATTTTCTGATTTCATTTTATTGCATCAGTATCAAAATCCTTGCAATATAACTTATGTAAATGTTATTTGAAAGCAAGAAAAAGGTCTTTTTAGATTTAAATGAACAGTTGCATTTTTTGCAAACATTTTTACTTTTACAAGGAACCAAAAAATTGTAAAGAATTTGTGAAGTATGGTAAAATTTTAATCCATGAGAAAAGATAGTGTATATTTTTCTTTGTCTTGATATTGAAATTACTCAATTGTCAATCTCATTCCTTGAAGGTTGGCTTAAACATAAAATAATATTTTTTTTAGGTTTTCCGCAAATAATATGAAGATTATTGACTACTTTTTATAATGATATTATTAATCAAAAATGGTTTTTCTTTAATACAAATCGTCATTGATTTATTGAAATATTTACGATGAATAAAATTGTTTATATATTTAAAGCGAAGTGAAAAAAGCGATTTCTTTTTACGGTTATTATTAAAAATGTTGATTCCGTCGTGTTGTAGAGGTTTCAAGGAAGTGCGTAAAGCGTTTTGTATAACTGAGTAATAGAGTAGCTTGTAGATCCAGTTTAATTTTTATTTGTTGACTTACATTTATTTATAACGCATTCAATTGTGATATTGCATTATTAAAAACTATACTACTGAGGGTCATTCCATATTAAATCAACACAGTTTCGATTAAAATTTTACCTCACCATTTTGATTCAGATGAAATTCCACACATAGGTAGTATGAATGGAGAATAAGAAAACTACAAATTTTGAGTAAAATATTTCCACCCGTTTCTGAAATACAGCCATGGAAAATTTTGCAAAATTGGGTTCCCGAAATTTTTTAAATTGATGTAGAACCTCACCAAATTAAGATAGAGAGCTGGAACAGGTGTCATTTTGCAGCTTTATTTATGGCCTTTTATAAGATATACAACTCAATAGAGGTTGCGTTCAAAAGTTTTTCAAATTTGAATTTACAATTTTAATTTTGAGTTTTTTCAAAATGCTCATCTTCAAAAAAATTGAAAAAATTCTAAAATAATCCTTGTATACTTCCAAATAGATGGTGCAAGTTTAAAAATGGGACTGCAATGTGTTCATATGCTAATCCTTATTTAAAATGCACAATATTTACCTACTCTAGATTTTACTGATTTAAAATGCATTTTATTTCAAATTATAAGCCCTAATATATACAAATTATTAATTTAATGTTTTTTATTGGCGAGTGTGTTGTTTTATTGTTATGATTATTATCATTATTATTATTCCACTACATCACGACTAAAGATGTTGTATGAGTCGGCTGAATATAAAATCTACTCCAGGTTGCAACCAGCTACCTAAGGTTCTGGCTTCTTTGCTTCCGATTCCGGCTTCATTCTTCCCCTTTTAAGCCACATAACTGATTGATTTTTATTAATCTACACCTCGTCCATTCTTTTTAGAAATTGTCCGTGGAGCGGTTTGTCTCTCCACGAGTTCTTTAACATTTTTTGTGTCTCATATTTCATGTTTAATAGCATCAGAACTTCAATGTCTGTGTTATTCGACGTGTCTTGCCTAGTGTTCTTCGCAATGCTTTTTGCTGCACTAACATTGTCTCTGTTTCCCATTCTTCGGTCACTATTATAATAACTTCGGTCATTATAATGATGATAATAATAATAATAATAATAATAATAATAATAATAATAATAATAATAATAATAATACCGCGGAACTTCATGCAATTGCAAATTTTTACTGACTGTGCATATCGAAAGGAAATGTATATAACTTTACCTATCACCAAAAATAAAACAAATCTACCCTATTTTTATTTTGCATGTGTGCAATTTTTTAGTTTAAATGCGTATTTTAATGTATGCGGTATATTTTAGGGCATATATTCCAGGTTTTTGTTGAGAAGTGAATCGAAGTCAGATCTTTTCGGGTATTTCTCTTTTAACTTAGAAGTGGCTTTCTTCTGACAACGCGGGTATGGAAATTGAACCTCCTTAATACCCTTCGCACGGTTTTGGGATTTACTTTCTTGCCAATGCCAATTTATAACTGTTGAGTAACTTTTGGTGCATTAATACGAGGGTCCTTCTTTATTATTTTCACGACAAGATTCTTTCCTCGATCAGAAAATGTCTTCAGGCGTTCTCCTCCGGGTTGCAGTTCAATTCTACCTCCTCCGGGTTGCCTATTCATTGATGTACCATGAGATTATGTCACTCACTGTGCTTTCTTCATTAGTGGCATTTTACAAAATTTGGGGCATCATTAACCCTTTGCATGATGGTAAAAAACCCAGCTGACGCCGCTCAAAGTTAGTGTTCATTCCTCAACGATTCATTTCGCTTAAATGTTTAGGTTCCCACGTATCTGGTTCATCAACTAAAAGGTGACCTTGATTTGTTTTATTTTTGGTTAGTAATATACATTTCCTTTAGATATGCACAGTGAGTAAAAATATGCAATTGCATGACATTCCGCGGTCTAATAATTATAATAATAATAATAATAATAATAATAATAAATAATAATAATAATAATAATAATAAATAATAATAATAATAATAATAAAACACACTCGCCAATAAAAACATTAAATTAATAATTTGTATATATTAGGGCTTATAATTTGAAATAAAATGCATTTTAAATCAGTAAAATCTAGAGTAGGTAAATATTGTGCATTTTAAATAAAGATTACCATATGAACCCATTGCAGTCCCATTTTTAAACTTGCACCATCTGTTTGGAAGTATACAAGGATTATTTTAGAATTTTTTCAATTTTTTTGAAGATGAGCATTTTGAAAAAACTCAAAATTAAAATTGTAAATTCAAATTTGAAAAACTTTTTGAACGCAACCCCTTTTGAGTTGTATATCTTATAAAAGGCCATAAAGAAAGCTGAAAAATGACATCTGTTCCATCTCTCTATCTTAATTTGGCGAGGTTCTACATCAATTTAAAAATTTTCGGGAACCCAATTTTGCAAAATTATGCATGGCTGTATTTCCGAAACGGGTGGAAATATTTTACTCAAAATTTGTAGTTTTCTTATTCTTCATTCGTACTACCTATGTGTCAAATTTCATCTGAATCTGAGATGGTGATGTAAAATGACTGTGTTGATTTAATATGGAATGACCCCTGAGTAAGGCCGTCGATATGGAGTGTATGTGCTGAAATCAAATTAGCATCCCTCTTTCAGCGCGCCAGTGTTTTCAAGAAATAATGTGAAATTCACAAGATGGCGGACGAAGAGGTAAAATCACCAAAATTATCTAGAAATAATGAAATGTGGTAGATGGCGGTTTGAGATTTCTGACTGCGTATAATGCATCAACAATATAACACGTTTTAAAACGGTTCATCTAAAATCGATAGAAATTACTTTACGCTAGTTAAAATTAGTTCGCGAGACTTTCTGACGCACACTTGATATCAAAATTACATTAAAAATTATGCGTTGAAAACGGCGGCATTACCTGCGTAGAGAGTGGTTTGTTCGAAATAAAATACTACAAAACGACTAAAATGATTATTCTAATTTTTTAAGATGAAAATTTCCTTTTTTTAAGTCAAAACATTAAAGTCCAATATGGCAAATGCAAAATGGCGGTTAATTGTTCGTATTTGTGTAAAGTTATTCTGAATTTTGAAAGTATTAAACATTTTTCAATCTGAAAAGATTTCAGTTACTACTCTATGTTATACAACTATGCAAAAATGTGGAAAGCTATTGAAGTTCACAGATTGAAAACTAATACAAGATACTGCTGCTAATCAGATTTATACATAATTGGCGTACCTTTTGGTAAATCGGTGTCCTTTTATTTTAGAAGAAAATTATCCAGGCACGGTTCATTGCCGTTCAATTACTCATTGCTAACTTTCAAGTCGACTTTATCTTGACAATACCGAATTTATAATGCATACATTTTGAGAATCTATTTTTCTTTCTGAAACCATCAATTTCAATTCTACAATTATACTGATCGATTCAAAATCGTATCAATTTGAGGAATGAAAATTTGAAATCTTTCTGACTCAGTCTTTATTATGAAAAGTTATATTTATTTATTTATTTGTCAAAAACAGTAAAAACTGTATATGACGTGTGGGGAAAGAAATTTATCTGCGCACATTTTCTTGAGGGCCAGAATTTTATTAAAAAAAACACGAAAAAAATGAATTTAGAAAATAATTATTTTAGAACAATAAAGATATTTGAAAAATGTTTTTTCCCGAGTTATAGAAAATCAATTTCAACTGTAAATGAACTACAAGCAAAAGGAGTGCTCAACAAAACGTGCGCACAGTGAAGCTACATTTACGTCCAGAAGCAAAACAAGGGGCCATCTCAGCATTTGCTCAATGGATCAGGGAAACTGGACAAAAACCTGATCGTGATATATTGAACAGTTATAGTGAGTTCTGGCAGATTTTGCTGGCAGATTTCTATTCAGCTACCGCCAATAACCGTATAAACCATTTCACTGAATTTAGTAACTCGTATTTAGTATGCGTGCGATAGGTTCGGTGTAAAATGAAGCTGTACATCTTTTCGCTCTCACCACGATCATATTCATGCCAACCGACAATTGTTTTGTATAAAATATTAGGGTAGTGTAAATAATCTTGTTGATTATGATCAGATTTCTTGGTATACAGTGCTTTAGAAAGAATATTACAAGCTTTTCTCGAGAAGTAGTTTTTTTGGTGTTAATGAATGTATTTGTCTCCTGCTTGCTCGTTTGGGCCGTTTTGGACTGTTTTCATTTACGAAAAGCTTAATAAAGAATAATAAAAATGTACAAATGACGATGACCAGTTATCTTGTAGGCTCTTTTCATTTCACTTAAATAATTTGTAAAAATCGGAATGAAAATAACATTCATTTGGTTAGGGTCAAGTAACTGAACTGTAACCAATGCCATCCAGTGGAGTTGCAGGTGTTGTGTCGGTTATTATTGTGATAATGAAATAAGGTTTTAAAATTAAAATAAAATAACATTTAAATAAAAGTACAAATCCGAAATTGACTCTTATAATCAACAAAAATGATTTTTTTTCCTTCGTTCTACTTAGTCTCGGTCAAGTCAGAATACTGTTATTTAATCCATATTTCAAATTGTATTAGAAACCCTTTTTTATTAGCTTAAATTCAATGTAGAACTAAGCTTTACTAGGAAACACTTACACGCTAGTTGAAAAAAATATTTTGTCTTACGCGATGATTTAGAACTACATCCGAATACATTTGTTAAAATAGAGAAAAATAATTCTACGATTCAATTAATTTTATTTGAAAATTTAATTAGACCTAGGGTATGGCAAATGCATTTTATCGAACTACTCTCATTGTTTACAACAAACATATGATGAAAGGGCAACTTCGCCTATTGGGGGCATCCAATAAAATAAATTTTAAAAAATGTTTTGAAAATAAATAATATGTTTCTTTGCAAGTGCATATGGTGCCATAACAGCACTTACTTTCTCGTTTTATTCTTAACCGTAATGGTTACTTAACATTAAAATATGGGAACGTCTATTCTACTAATACCTAAACTAATGGCACTACAGAATGGCACAGATTATCTTGTATTAGTTTTCTATTTTCTTTCGTCTGGACTAGCTATTCCGACTTGCCACATTCTCTAGCCAGCTGCCATCTATCGCCGCCAAAAGTATATTGTTTGACATTTTTTCAATCTTTCACTTTCCTCATAATAGAACTGAAATATTACTTTAAGAATATTAAAGAAGTATAAACCTTGTCCTAAATGGCAATTTTCATTTAAAAATTTGGAGCCGTTTTTAAGAAAATAGCGTTTAAGCGTTACTGGAAATGCGGAACTTGAAACTTTTTCACAAGAATTTTCTGAGGTTTCGAAAAACTTCATTTAAAGTAATTTAAGGTACTTTTAACTTCCAAATGCAATAGTGTTTACAAATTGCTGTAAATGTGCATATTAACGGCGTAAGAGATACTTTAAACAAATACAATTGTTAAAATGTTTGAACAACAGAAAAATAGAGCAAAATGAACTTTAATTTTATTAAACTTATTTTTAAAAATTAAAAATTGAATTAACGTTATTTTTAACAATGAAATTATCACTACCCGTTGGAAAAACTTGAAGCAAAAAATTGGAGCCATTTTTGAGAAAATGGCATTTGAGCGTTACTGAAAATGCGGGTTTGAGTTCATTTTCACAGAAAACTGTCGAGTTTTCTAGACATATTATATTACATTATTTAAAGTACATGTACCAATGAATACGATAATGTGAACAAATTGCCACTAGTGTAAATATTAACGACGTGAGAGACAAGGAAAAAAAATACATTTTTGTAAAAACAAAAGAATAGAGCAATATGGCGTTAACGTCATCTCATAGAGTACATTAGACCCTATCCCTAACTAAAATTTAGAGAAAAAATTTGGAGCAGTTTTCGACTAAATCTTGCTTATGTTATATTTTAAAATTGACCGTATTGCACGCAATATTGCGCGGAAACTATCAAAAATTTAAAAAATGTACATGACCTTAATGAAAGGACTAGTTATGGAGAACAAATTTTATTTGAAGGGAAAAACCTCTATCTTTAATTTTGTAGTTGCCGGAAGACGCCCAAAAAATTTCAAGTGTTCGCAATTTTCGAAACTTCAGAGATAACCGGGACCTATGCCATATTTACAAGTGTATTTTACTCTACGAGTAATTTAAAGGAAAAAATTGGAGGCATTTTTGAGAAAATTGTGAAAATGTCCGGGAGGCTTCATGTAAAGTAAGTAGCCCCAAATGTTGAAGAAAGTTTTTCAAAATGCCGCGCGTTGAGTCGAGCCAGATCGATTGGGGAATATCCATTTTGGAAGAATTTGTACCTATGGTTTAGGCGCTAGTGGTGTTCACAATCGGACACAAACGGACTGACGGATGTACAAACAGATGGACGGACGGACGTTTTGAAACAAACAAAAAACACGGATTTTGACTACACCACGAGGTAGAGGATTTTTTTTTCTAAATTTAGCAACAGGTTTTATCCACTTTTTCCTCACCCGACTCCAGCCGTAAGTTTTTTGCTGGCGAAAATTAGCCGTTTTCCGGCTAACTATTACATAACTTTCTCTTCTTACGAAGTATTCATAAGGCGAGAAAGTAAAACAACACTTTTTCGGTATCAGGGGACTCCAAAACCTGTATTTCCGTTGAAATCTCGAAACCGATTTTCTACTGCATTACATAATACTGCATACATACTCTATACTACGCAAATACTCCGTATATACGTACGTGTACAAGTAAGGAAAAACTATTAACCAAAGACGCATAAGATTAGAATGGAAAAAAATATTTATTTTTCGAATATTTAAACATTTTAATGAAAACTGTCCTTGAATTCAATATCTTTTTTTCTCTCACTACAAACGTATTAACACTCTTCCTAAAAAATGACAAAGATTTGAACCTCTCGGATTATGCTTCTCAGTTGTACGCACCTTGAAAATACTCGCATATTACGCCAATGTTCAGGGGATGCAGACTCACAATGAACACATGGAGGAAAGTACACATACTAAGCTGTGTGCTCTGTGAGATTGCGAGGTTTCTAAATGCATAGCGTTCAGTTCAGTTCAATGCGAGCTATATCTAAAAGATTTACGTACTAGGTTTTTCGCAATATCTCTCGTGTTTTTCATGGATTCTCGTTTGACATGGATTTTTTATAATATTTTGGTTGAAAAGGCATTTTTTTTAATTTTTGAGTTTGAGGTTACTGTTTGATATTTTTTTCCTTTTTTCAAACTATTTTATTTCATATTTTAGTTCTTACATGCTATCATTGTATTTACATGCAATCATTTGTATTTGAAAATCTAAAAGTTATCTATGTGACAAATTGCAACTCAATATTCAAGGGTTTTTTATATGAATGTAAATGGCAAGTAAAAAACAATAATAAATTGTAATCAATATTAATAAAATATTTATTCACTGTAATAAATCGTATGTAAGCGTCAATTCTTAACTGAGTTTTCCAGTATTCCATTTATTTCAAATATTTTATCATGGCAAATTATTGGTTTAACCAAAGAAAGAAATATTTCTCAGTGTAAAAGTCACGAAGTGGATGTTTTTAGGGCGCTTTTGAAGGATTTGTAGGGTATAAATCCACTCTTTTTAGAACATTTTAAGGTAGTTTTTACGTCATAAACATCCTTGCCCTAGTACCTAGTCTCCTAAGTACAGTGAATGTTTTCCCTCTCGGAGTTGGTGGTGATCTTTCGCCGTTGATGTGATCCAGCGCCAACCGACCTGGGACTAGCGGGGTTTTCTCCAACCAAGCATTTCCCCCAGCGGACCACTACCGCAGCCGGGACAAGGTCTAAACTCCCAACTGGTCTCTATGAAAAGTATTTTTCCTTAGAAAAGTGATTCACTTAGTATGAAATATATGCGTATAAATGACGAAAAAAGAGTAGTAAAGAACATCTTTATACCGATTTGTATGAATTTTTTGGAGTCGTAACCCCAGAAATAAAACAGAAAAATCCCAAATAATAATTTAATATTTTTTAAAAAATTGAATTTCCCGCCAAATTATTTTGAAAAAGCTCTCCAAGATACGTATAGGTGTCAACTACGTCTAATACATTTTCACAATTTTATCTTTGAGTAATTATATGAAACTAGTAGCGCTTCCAACGCACATACTTTCTCGCACTGCTTCTATACGGTCCTAAATGCTACTCCACTACTTCATAAACCAGCAAAAGTGTTTTCTACGTGAAAAATTTTTCCATTCCGAGACCCGAAATCCAAACCTCAAAGTCAACGAACCGGCACTTATACCACTACGCCAAACTAGCACTGTATAGGTCGAACAGAGCAACAAAGAGAATCGAACCGAGCTATAAAATGGTAAATGCATGATAAACAAACAATTGATACGATGGTAAAATACGATTTACAAATCCAAGAAGAGACGTAAAAAAATTGTTGAATGTTAAAAACTCGAAAAAATATATACAGACACTTCGAGTTCATTTATCGTAATTATCAATATTTGTGATTCAAATGGCTTCACATGGTTTTCAATAAAGATTTTAGTATTCTCAATTATTTCCTGTGAGAAATAGAGAATTTCGACAAATAATATGACCAGATAACCAGGACACGAACCAGCGCAGTTTCCCTCCGAAAAGCTGTGCAAATTCTCGCTGATTAACGACTGCGACCAAAAACGGCTCTGCATGGCGATTACACTTGCATAATAGTAATAGCGTATGGTGGTTTCATTTCTAGCATTAGGAAGCCGAAAAATCCAGAAAATGTGAAACAAAATGTCCTTTGGGCGCCCAAAGAAGGTATCTCGGAAAATTATTATTCATAACGGCAAAACTGGTTCAAATTATAGAGATTAGAAAACTAAGTTCTGGGAGAAAGTCTGTGCCATTCTACAGTAACCACTAGTTTATATATTTATTTACTGTCCATTATTACACACGTGGGGAATATTTAAAGAAAAAAATTGGAGCAGTTTTTGAGAAATTTCGTTTTGTAATTTTGAAGCGAAGATTACGCAAACGACTCGTTTTTTTTCAGAAAATTCCACAAACCTTTTCTAAAGATCTAATTTTGTACAAGAGACTATGAAGTAAAAATAGCTATCTGCAATTTTGAAGTTAAAAAATATTTTTTTGCAATTTTCAAAAAAACCAAGTGTTTCCCAGAAGTAGGACTAAGGCCATATTTTTACCGTCCTGCATTACAAAAGTGAAGGAAATTTAACACTTATCCCGAACCCTTCGTGAAATATCGCCAACCGAAACCCCCGGTCGTCAGACTCCCATTTTATATTTGTGTTGTTTATCTTATAATTGTTATTAGGTACCTCATTAATTGGTTGTAAATGTAATTTAAAGCAAGTTTATTGAATTTGTGAAGTTTTGTTTTTTAACTAAGAATTTGTTCATGAAAAATACGAGAAACATGTTTATATGAAAAAATACAATGAACACTGAACCATTTCTAAATGCAGACCTAAACCAATTTAAATATACATTTTTTTTCCCTAGTAAAAGTATTAGAATTCAAATTTACAGAACAAACATTTAAATTAAGAAAGGAAACTGAAACACTGTGTTGTAATTTAATACAACGCTTGGACACGGTACAAATGTCCTTTCACTGACGTTGTATTTACTACATCTTTTGAAAAAGCTACACACATTTTTCGACTGCATTCAAGGCAGACAGCTTTCTCACATCTGATGCATTTGTATGCAGTTTACTTTTTTTACTGATGGCAAAGTTGAGCGGTCTTTCTTGTTTCCAAGCGATCGCTAGGCCCTTCGTCCTCCTGCTTCTCCTTTCTGCTTTATGTTGTCCCTGGGTAGATTTTCTCCCAAAGCTTCTTGATGGTTTTTTTCAATCTCGGTGAATAGTTGGCATAAAAAATCACTGGAAATGGGTCGGCTAAAGGCATCTTTTGTAAATAATGATGTGCTTTCTCGTTTTTGGCCTAAGGACCTTTGCAACTAAAAGCAAACCAATAAGAGCATTGATTTCTTCAAAATCTGCATCTCTATAATTGTTCTTCTTAGTTTGACTTGATATCCCGCTCTCACGCTTTGTATTTTGTTGGTTATCTTGTTGGTTACAACTATTGTTTTACCATGTATCATCGAACAATAGCTTCCAAACATCTATTTTGTTGGTGGTTTCCCAAAGTTCTTGTTCGCCCTTTTATGCCTGGCAAAATTCTTATAATATTTGTAGCAGGTGTTCTAACATTCCTTTTTGGTCTTTACTACTCCATGCATTAGGAGGGCTAGGTTCTGATTTTTTCATTCTTTCTAAGTAAAATTCCTCCGGTGTGTTCAGTGTCATGCCCCTGACTCACCCCACTTGCATCCTGTTCAATTCTCCTCGCTTACAAGAGAAATTGTCATTACCATCATCCTCTTCTGAAGAAGAGTCTTACTGTAAAAACTTGGTCCGTGTGATTTACAACTTTTGCATTTTGAATCACAAAGTCCGGGTCTTCGTTCTGAATCGTCCTACAACGCTGCTGTCGCTATCCTATTTGCAAAATCTTCGTTATAAAGCAATGCACGAATGCGTCATCAAAGTCTGGATTGTTTGGGGTTTAATACTCTAGATTGTCGACTGGGTCGAGACATTCTATTTCAAGAGCATGGGCACAACAAATAGATAATGTTAGAGCTAAAATTCACTAAGAGAAAATGATGCATACGCACAACGAAACCTCGGTACGTCAGACCTCCGCACAAACTACGTGAACAGAAACCCCTCGGTCACTGAGACCGCCACATTTCTCACAAAAGCACTGTCAAGGGGGCAAATGCTAACTGATATCCCGGAATGACAGCAGCCCGTTCAATGTGGAGGGGGAAGGGATGGAGGAAGGTACTAGGGAGATAAGCTGACCAATGTTGAACAGTGTTGCCAATTTTATCTACTAAAATTTCACGGAGGTCTGAGAGACCGGGGTTTCGGTGTAAGTGTTAAAGAACAAATTTGGAAGCGGTTTTTGAGGAACATTTTTTGTTGTAAATTTGAATCGCAATTTTCGCAAAAAACTACTCGTTTTTTTCAATAATGGTACATGACCGTATTTAAAGTGCTAATGTTATACAACCGACTTTGTTTGAGGTAAAATTCTCTATCTTCAATTTTGGCAGGTTTTAAAAGTTTTTTGCAATTTTCGAAAAATTGAGGATATCAACGAAAAATGATACTTCCATCATTCCCTTAAACGTTCTTGGCGCTATTTAACAACAAAATATAATCAAAAAATTTGTAGCCATTTTCTTTTAACTTTGAAAATCTCAAAACGGGCTTCCATGTTAAGTACCCCCAAATATTAAATATCGGTTTCAAATTCCAGGGTCCTTGAGACGAGTAAAAACGATCGTGGAATATCAGTTTTGAAGAAAATCGGATGACCTCTAGGTTGACTGCGGACGGACAGACGGACGTTTTGCCGTCAATCGATTTTGCAGTATCAAGAAACAACAAAACATGGATTTTGAATACATCACGATGTAGAGGATTCTTTTCCTAAATTTAGCAACAGGTTTTATCTACTTTTTCCTCGCCAGACTCCAGAGTTTTTCTGGCGAAAATTAGCCGTTTCCGGGGCACGATTACATAAATTTCTCTTCTTACGAAGTATTCGTAAGGCGAGAAAGTAAAATATCAAAAAGCCAAAATTCGTATTTTATCTGATATCTTACAAATAATGAGGCTGTAGCTGTGTAATTTTGGAAAAATGACTTTCAAAATAACACTAAATATGTAGTCCCTCCGACCGGGAGGTCCTAGGTTCGAGTACCGTCGGCAGGATTTTCGACATTAGCTTGTCAGCTAGAACGAATTCAGTTGCTGTCTGGAGGAGAACTCTAGCGACTGGCTGCTCTGATTGATAGTTTTCTGTGGTTTCTCCAATGAACACCAGGCAAATGCCGGAGCAGTACCCTAAGAAACGGGCCACGGACCGCGCGCGATCTTTTCTTTCCTCTTTCTTGCCTTATCCTTACCCCTTACACACACACATTTACACTAACATGAACAACACTCCCACACATGCCGGGAGACCGGTCGGGAGCCCAGAGCTTGTCCTGGCTGGGGCGGTGCCCCGCTGGTGGGAGGGAGGTTGGTTGGACCTGGTTGAGGGAAACACCGCCCAGTGGACGGTAGATCGGCGCCAGATCTCGCTATCCAGGCGGGGAAAAGTATCACCGCCAGCTCCCGATGAAAAAACACGCACTACATTTACGGAAATAATGACCTCTCTAGTTGACGCTCCCCGGAATCACGAATAATCAATCAATCAAAATGGAATTAATCTTGGGGGCTTTTTTACTTCCGTTATCCTGCTGTAGCCTTCGCACACTTTCTCTTACTAGTTTACTAAGAATAAGGCGGCAAGAATATGTGCCAAACGGCTCATTGTTGCCAAATGCATTTAGAATATTTGCCATTCATTTGTATCCTACTGAGGGTGTGAATATAAATATGACGAAAAACGTAATTGATTGTGTTACTACTTACCATTTTTCTGTTTTGTTATATGTGCTAGCAATAAGAATCATCCCATTTCTGTGAATCCACGATTATTAATTTTAGTGTATTTCATTCATTTTTATTAATTGCAGGATTTGAATGACTTCATTTTGTCATTCTGGTTGGAAGATCTCCGAAAAAGTAAATTGAAACTACGCAATATGAGACACACTGGTAATTAAACGAGGACAGTGGAAAATATTAACTGCCAACTAAGATGAAAATCAGTTGAAGATAAAGTTTCTAGTACAAGAAATTGATGTCAGGGATAGGAACTTATCTCAGGGGTTCTGAGATTTATGACGGAATGACGACGAAAATTATTATGATGAATGTAGTTAGGTGAGTACATTAACATGGTATGTTGTTGCAAATTTTTTAAAATATGTTATTACACAGTTTTCTTTTAGAGCGACTTGGTGCTTCATAACAGTGTTTAGAATAACTAATACATATTAACTTAACATTACCCTAATTTGTAAGCGGGGAACTTCTGAAGCCCTTATTGTAAAATTCTGAATATCATAAATGAACAGAAGACTGGATAATGAGGGTTGAAAAGTACTTTAGTCCGCCGCCCCGCCGCCCGCGGCCGCCTCCCATGCCCGCCCCCCGCCGCGCCCATCCAATCTGCCCACCGCCCGTTGCGCCCCGCCCACCCAACCCTCCCGCCCACCGCCGTACCCACCCGCCCAATCCGCCCGCCCACCCGCCTCACAGTGCCTGCCCACCGCGCCAGTTCCGCCACCGTGCCTGCCCCGTCCGCCCACCGCCCGCCCCACTCCGGCCGCCCGCCCGCCCCCCCTCCGCCCGCCCCGCCCGCCCCCCCTCCGCCCGCACGCCCACCGCACGTCCATTGCCCGCCAGCCCTCCTACCGCCGCGCCCGAACGCCCACCTGCCCGCCCGCCCATCCGCCCACACGAACGCCCACCCGCCCCGCCCCTCCGCCCACCCACCCGCCCTTCCGCCCACCCTCCCGCCCATCCGCCCATCCGCCCATCCCCCCGCCCACCCGCCCACCTGCCCGCCCATTCGCCCATCCGCCGCTGCGCCCGCCCAACGCGCTCGCTCGCCCCTCGCTGCGTCAGCGCCCTGGGCACCCGCGGTCTCTCGCGTCACAGAGTACTTGAATTTCCTTGCGTCGGTGCCACCACACCAGCACAGTCAGCTACCGAGCGCCCGCCGCGCGCCTCCGGAACCTGCGCCTTCGGAACCCGAGGAACGCAACTTCCGGGTCCACAGAACTGTCTCTCCTTTCACTTGCCAGACTAACTTGCTATTTTCAAACACTGTATACCTCACTTTTCAGTTCTCATTTGCGGAACGACACACTGTTCACGTTCGCACCGATTTTTTTCATTTGTGAAATATATTCTAAACTAGTGATGCTACTACAGCACATACTTGCACGGAACTGCTCCGCTATATTATACCACTACACAAACTCGCAAGGGATTTTTCTTCTAGCAATTTTTTTTCTCCCGAAACTCGAACTTTTCTCACCCGCCCGAGACTCGTCTTCCGACTTTACTCGCCATGAGCCTTACCTCTACACTATCTAAACGCAGCCAGTCCCGCACTCGAGTGTGTAGTGTGCGTAGTTAAATGTTAACATTTTTGCAATTTTCGAATACATCGAGAGTTTGACGAAAATGAGAATCGCACTATTGCTTTACTGCCCTTTTCTCTTGTACGAGGAGAAAACTGAATGAAATAATCTGGAGCTGTTTTAAAGAAATTTTTGTTTTATAAATTGCATAAATTTTAGAAACAAATTACCCGAAATCTACTCGTTTTTCAAAAAAAATTATTCATGGCCTTTTTAAAAAGCTGAATTTTCACAGTTAGATTTATACAAATTCGCTATCTTCCCTTTTGTAGTTTTGAAATGTTAACTTTTTGCAATTTTCGAAAAAAAAACCCAGAGAGTTCACTGAAAATGTGTCTGATGGAATGTACTTTAACCGTTCCTTGATACATACGAGTAGAACATTTAATGAAAAAATTTGAAAATGATTTTCGAGGAAAAAATTGTTTGAAAAATTAAAATTGCCTATATTTTGCGCAAAATTACACGAAAACTACTCATATTTTACAAAAATTGAATATGACTTTATTTCAAGATCTGTCTTTAAGGAACAAATTTCATGAAGCGAAAAATTTCTATCTTAAGTGTTGAAGTTGTAGGGAAACGTCCCCGGCCGTAAATTGCACTTTTGCGATTTTCGGAAAAATCAGAGATTTCAGTGAACATGAGACCTGCACTATTCCTCTAAGCGTCTTTCACGCTACGCAAAGCAATGTTACTTCAAAAACTTTGGAGCCGTTATTGAAATTTTTGAAAATGTTTTTGAGGCTGATGTAAAAGTAACCGTTTCAAAAATCGAAATATCCGCTTGAAACTCCCAAAGCCTCGAGTTCGTTCAGAATCTGTGTTGGAGAAAATCGGAGTGAACGGTTAAGCATTAGCGTTGAACCAGGACACTGCCAGATAGATAGATAGACAGACAGACGGAAAACAAGAACTATCGAATTTGGAGAAAATCATATGAACTCTTTAGGCACTAGCGTCGACTACGAACAGACGGATAGACATGTCTTGCCGGTCAATTTTCCGGTATGAAGAACCCACAAAACATGGATTATGGCTACACAACGTTACAGAGAAAATTTCTAGAAATTTTCTTTATAAAGGAATAAGATTTACCTACATTTTCATACTAGGGCGGGTCCACAATACGAGTTTGTCTGCCGAAGAATCGCTGATTTCTACCGCACCATTACATTACTCTCTCTTTAGTAAATACTCTCTTTAGTAAATACTTAATCGTGGTAAGGTGATAAAGTAAAAACCGTAACTTTAAAGAATATTATAAAATTATTTAAAAAATACAAGTACTTTTATCAAAATTTAATATAATGATATATTTTCTCAAAAGGCTCCGATTTTTTCTCTGAATATTTTCCTTGCTTAAGGACGCTTGAAGAATGGGCAGGTCTTATTTTCATTGCACTCTATAAATTAGAAAATTGCAAAGTTACAAATAATGTCAAAAATGATGTGGTGTTGTAACAACTAGTTTATATCCTAATGCTATCTATTCCTTAACATAAGGTCAGGTTGTCCTCTTGGCGACACGCGGGCCGCATGCGTTCCGCGGTACCATTTGTTTTGGCCCGCGAAAAGTTATTAGTCAAAAATTGAAGTCTCTTGTATCCATGTCGGGCGAGAACATTGAACAGAGCACGTGCCCTATTGGAGTCAACATCTCTTAAATGTACAAATATATCAAGTTTAGATTTAAGAACTTTTTCTAGTAAATTCAGAAATTCAAAATCATCCAAATGTGTTTCCCCGCGTTATGCATGGCACGGCCTGATGTCACGTAGGGTTCCACAACACGTAGGATTCTCACCCCCGCCCCCCGTTTTCAAGCAGCTGGGAAAATGACCGAGATCAAAAATACGTGGAAGTCAGAAGGGGATCGCCCGAGTCTAGGAAATATGGCTCGCAACCATATTCTAGATTTTAGTTGTGGCCTTTGAGGACTTGTAAGTTGGACATCTTTGACACTAGGTCTTTCATGTCCTAATCTTCCATTCATTTCGTCTATTTCTTTCAAATAATTTCATGACCACTTTTTCAAAATTTTGTAGTTTTCGTGTAATTTTTCATTTATGTGTTAGGATTCCCGCGACAGTAAGAATTCATTATAAGATTGTAAATTGTGTGGTTGCAACCATTATTGTTGAATAGCATCGATAAAATCGTCTTGCCTTCTCATCCCAGCATGGATCAGTATTTTTTCTATGACTTTTTTGAAAGAATTGATCATATACACAGGATACATTGAATTTCCTTGAAGTTTTGAATTTTCAAAAATTGAAGATTTGCATATTTTTTGAAACCATCTTTCACGTGTTGGCTGACGTGTTTGTAGAAATGAAGACTCATTTTTATATTACAAATTTATCAATAATACGAAACAGTATGGGCTGTTCTAGAAGCATTAGTTAACTGAATATTTGGGGGAAATATTTTGTACTTTTTATTTATTTCGTCAAAATGTATATGACGTATGAGGGAAGAGATTATCTGCGCATATTTTCTTGAGGCCCAAAATAAAAAAACGTTTAATTAGCACCATTTGAAAAACTAGAAAAAGAAAAAAAAATATTTTAGAAAAAAATAGAAATTAGAAAATGTTTGTTCCCGAGTTATAGAAAATGAATTTCAACGATAAATGAACTGCTGATTTGATTTATCTGCATTGCTAACAAAATAGTAACGAAGATCATTTCTATAACTCCTACCACTACAAGCAAAAGGAGACCTCAACAAAACATGCGCACAGTGAAGCTACATTTACGTCCAGAAGCAAAACAGGTCTCTCAGCATTTGCATTAATGGATAGGGGGAAACTGGACAAAAACGTGATCGAGATGGGGGTCATTGACTCGGAAGCTGAAGTACGTTACTTGTTACAGGCGTATTAAATCTTTTTTTATGTATACAATACAAATGTAAAGTAATTCATTATATGTCATTGTTTTGTTAAATAAACATTATTTTTCTTTTCGACGATCAGATATTCTCTAATTGTATAGAAACAGTTTGTGCAGCAGAAAAGATTTTTACTTTTAACTTTTATTGTGGTACCGACTTTTATTGTTTAATGTCATCTGGCAATGCGTTGTAAAGTAACGTACATGTATGTGGATTTCTGTCCTGAGCTGTTGATACTGACACTTGATGCACGTAATTTCCACGACGTGTGTTGTAATTATAAATATCAATATTGCATGAAAATATGTTCCCCCCGTTACGTAGGTAATATTTTGACATATATTACAGATTCGTAAAAAAATAGAAAAGGCAATGGTAAGATTCCAAGCTCAATGAAAAGTGGCTTGCAGGGATCACCTGGAAGGGATTTTTTCATTATTCGAATAATTTCTTTTGCAATCTGAAGGTCTGAATACTACAGATGAGCTTCCCCAGAATATTAAATATATATTTTTTTCAGTTTCAATGGTACATGCGATTGCCCATTTGAAATGCAAAAATGCATTGAAACAGATTTTTTCTTTCGTTAACAATTAATTTATTATTATTAAACCAATTTGAAACTTTTGAATCGTACTATTTACTACTTCTTTTTTGCAAAGAACATTCGTGTCATCGGCCAACAGAACTGTTTCTTCCATTTTTAATAGACAAAGGCATATCGTTTTACATATAACAGAAAGAGGATAGGACCTGAGATCGAATCTTGCGGGACCCCATGCTCAATTGGCATGTTGGCAATTGGCTCAATTGGCAATTGTAGTTCATGTTGTTTTTCCTGTGTGTGTGCATGAATGTTTCTTGTATGTGTACAGAGTGGAGGAGTCCGAGGCTGATTAGTACAAGGAGCTGGTCGTCGGGCAGATTCCTACTGTGTGTTTTGAAGCTTGGCACTTGGGAAGCCTGGAGCCGGCTCGGCAGTTCACCTGTTTGCAGCCTCAACCTCAAC
>JAHLJT010000968.1:0-12656 GCA_031308135.1 Acheta domesticus
TGAGGCCTATAACCAACTGTGAACAAATTATTAGGGTTTTGAATAGGTTTGGGTAAATTCATTTGCTCGTCAAATTTTCTAGTACATTATTATATCGCTAGGCGTCTCTACATCTACCTTTTAGCGTTTCTGTAAATAAACTGTAAATCACTGAATAAGCATGAAGTAGGTAATGATAGAGACGAGTGCGGAAGTGTGAGCGGAGGTGAGGGCTGGGATGGAGGGGCGACAACAGGGATAGAGGCAAGAGCTGAGGCGAGGGTGCGCACGTAGGTGATGCCGGAAGCGAGGGCTAGTCATAGTGCGGGGACGGGGCCGGAGGGGAAGTTATGGCGGAGGCAAAGGCAGAGTAGGGTACAAAAGTGGGGTGGGAATGATGCGGGGCGGGGACGGAGGTGGGACGAGGACAAGGCGGTCGCGGGGGACATGGGGGACGGAGTCGATGGCGGAGGCGGACTTGTTGGCGGGGGGGAGTGGGGGCAGGGACCATCGCGGAGGGGAGGGCGGAGGCAAGGATGGGATTGGAGGGAGGTGCGGAGCGGATGTTACTGCGGAGGCAGGGGCAGAGGTGGGGACGGAGGTGGGACGGGACTGGGGACGGAGGCGGAAGAGAAACCGGGGCCGGAGGCGGGTGTGGATTAGACGGCGTAGGGGGCGGGGCGGGGCGGGGCGGGGCGGGGCGGGGGCGGGGCGGGGCGGGGCGGGGCGGGGCGGGGCGGGGGCGGAACGGGGCGGGACGGCGTGGGGCGGGACGGGACGAGACGGGACGGGGCGGGGCGGGGCGAGGCGGGGCGGGGCAGGACGGGTGGGACGGGACGGGTGGGACGGGACGGGTGGGACGGGACGGGACGGGGCGGGACGGGACGGGACGGGACGGGACGGAGCGGGGCGGGGCGGGGCGGGGCGGGGCGGGGGAGGAAGAGGGGTTAGAAGGCGAAGGCACAGAAATAGGTGGTCAGAACGTGAGGCTGGGCCGGAGGGAGAATTATATCGAGGGCGGTGGAGTTGTCAGATGGATGAGGTAACGGGAGCGGTGGGAGAAAATATTATACCATATTTACAATGTGTTACTCATAACATTATTTTGAGTGTATCACAAAATGGCAAAGTGAAACCCAAGCGGTACATTAATGTACCACGCCATAACTTATGAAGACCGAAAATGAAAAAAAAGCAATTTCATCTAAACCACGATATAAAATAAAACAATTTTGCAATAATAATGAATTCAGACTTTGAAGAGTGAAGGATAAATTCTCTATTTTCAACATTGTAGTTGAAGGAAGACGCCCAAAAAATTGCACGTTTGCAATTTTCAAAAAATCTGAGATTTCAGCGAACATGAGACCTGTATCATTCTCTTGAGTGTCCTTTACGCTACCCAAGGTCAAAGTTTAATCAACAAATATGCGGCCTTTTTCGACAAAATATTGAAAATTTGGCTTCTTATAAAGTACATGGCCGTATAAAGTACATGGCCGCATTTTGATAGAATTTCATACTTCCGTTAACAATGAAAGGTATTAACGACTCCATAAAAAACAAGAAAGCCAAAATTGAACTTCTTTCATTGACTCTTGTTTTCTTCACAAAAGAAGCCGATATTCGTATAGTTATGCATATAAACAAAAAACTTTTAGCAAGAAATATTCACACAAAGTAACGATGGTACATCGTACCCGAAAACCCTGGAGAAAGTTTTATTAGGGTAATTAGGGAAGGGCCTCCTTCAAGTTGCGCGCCAACGGGTGACGAGGTGACGAGTGACGGGTGACGAGGGCCGCCGCTCGGCAGTCGATCAGTTTACAAACATTTCAACTCGCAGCAAGGAGAAAGAATATCCACAGCAGCAGTCCCTAGGAGGGTTCAAACTAAAGTTCAAACCTTTACAAAACGAACATATATTGCCACATGTCCCTCAGGCCCTCAGCCATTCAGAAGAAAGCGAAAGACAGCCGCGCGAAGTACAAGACGCCTATGAGCCATTCCACGTCAAATCGCACCAAAAAGACCAAAATTTGACCTTCATATTTTTATTTATTTTCTATTTTTTTCTATTTGTTATATGGATCAAATAAGTGAACACGTGTATTTTTATTTTTTTCTAATTTTATTATTTTCGGAAATATTGTATAATGAAATTTGCTAAAAATGACGCGTATCACTAACTTAAAAATATCATATATTTGAATACACCAATTTTAGAAATTCCATTCAAATTTCATTCGAAACTTAAAAACATGTTTAATTTTTAAGATGTTGCAAAATATTTAATTTTTTTGAATTTTCAATTTTTTTCAAAAACTGAAATTTTGAAAAGTGAATATTTTTGTAAACTCGATGAGCTAAAAATTTTAAAAAATATTTATAAACGCACTAGAGTATTGATAATATGTCCACAAAAAATCAAAGTGGGATCTCTGTAACTTTAAAAGATATTAATATTTTACGAACCGGTGTGTAATAGATTGCTGCAATAGACACGTTTTTTGCGTTACTGGCTGTCGGTTTCTTTGGATGAAGCAGTAATTTAAGTACTTCTTGAGGTGGTGAAACCTCACGATTTAATTTATAAATATTAATATTTATGTGTATTAATATATATATAAATAATATTAATATATTTATAAATAATTAATAAATTTATAAATAATTAAATGAGGAATTCTTGACTCAGGTTTTGACTGACATTTTGAAATTTTCTGATCCCTCACAACTCACTTTAAATACAAGTACTTGCATACTATAGAATTCCTGAACTTTCGTCACAATGCAGTTTTAATGCCTTACCGAATTTACTTCAGTTCTGGACAAAATTCCATTTTCTTCAGCCAACGTTTTAGACACTTTTATCATGCATTCGGTTGCTGCAAAAGCCGTTTAATTTTATTGTATGTCCAACTTTCAAAAATTGTCAAAATTTAAATTTTCAACGTCATGTCACCTGTTGAGTGAAAGTAATCGATAAGTTACTAAATAGTATCTTTGTCTGATTTTTCGATGGACGTCGAAGGATCTTCAATGTGAAAAAATGTATCTGTGTTGGCACTCTGTACTTTCTAAAATTTCTCATGGGGATACCATTTTGTTCCAATTTTCTTTTCGTGGCGGGGGTTTCTCCTATTGCAATTAAACTCATGGTTATCTTCTCTTTATTCATTTCGCAGACACTTGACGAACTATCTGAAGAGCTTAAATTGTCACTTCCTTGATTTCCACTTTTTTCACTGGACGTTCCGCTACTTTCGTTAATGCCACGGGAGCCACTGATCTCGATGCTATCTTCATTAAGAAAAGGCCGTTTTGGAAGCCGATTCCCTTTCTTCCGAAATGAATCACAAATGCGCCAATCTAAAGACTCCTGTAAATTCACCAGCAAATCGTGGTTTACGAGTCTTGGAGATTTTCTTTTTTAAAAATCGTGATCAGAAAGTTTACATGGATTGAAACATCTATCTCATACGCTGATCGCCACTCATGTTGCACAGTGTACACACGATTCATAGCACTCTTGTCTTCATAAGTATTGCGTATTGCGACTAGTGTTGAGAAAATTTCACCATGTCCCTCGACAAGTGGTCGATTGTACTTCACGAGCAAGGTCAGGATGGCACCCCGTCCCTAGGACGCAAAGGGACTCTGCAGTAAAATTTGAGGACATTTCTGACACGAGAAAAAGCATTCGTTTTGCTGTTATCCATCCCTTCTGGGGAAAGAGTCAACATATGATTTACTAATGTTTCTTGAAACCCAAATCAGGCAGAGAACCATTCTTTTTATTGTTCGTCGGCATTAGTATCCAAGACTGATCGAACACAATTCTTTAGTGCAGGGGCAGGAACCACGCGCCCGAATATCATAATTACAATTGATTTTTTTATTCATATTGTAGTGATACCGAATCCATTACGGCTGCGAGCCTGAGAATTGCGCCGTGTTGCGCGACAGAAGGGCCGACGGCGGCGCCAGGCCACCCGCTGGACCCGCCCCCTAACGATTCGTCGCACCCCAAGTGTCCCGCAGCCGGGGAAGTCTTCCCGTGCACGTGCACGCCAGTACTTTTCCGCGGCGCCCCTCGCCTTCCCCATCCTCCCTTGAGATTTTCGTTCCCCCCCAGTCATTAATTTCTGCCCCTATTTGACAGAATATTGAAGCGAGAGAGAACGAGTGCGGGTCTCTCTCTCATTTCTCGGCCCCAAAAAAAACTTGCGATGATTGGGCGAAATTATTCTACGACGCAATACCCTTTCACCAATAGCCGTCGGACGTGGACAAAGCTCTAGAATGTTCTAGAACATTCTGAGGGAATTTTGGTGGGGGAAGGGAGGCTCGAAAGAGAAGAGGTGAGGCCACCACAGGGGAGGCTGTGACGCCGTCACAGAGAGAGGACGTAAGAGGCGGTCAGGGGGACGAGACGTTATAGTGGAGGCGCCCGGCGCCGGAGATAAAGTTTTGTTTATTAGTTGGACTTATAAGAAAGCGTTGAGTTTTCGAGAGGAATTTGTGAGCGGTTCTTAAATAAGTGTAGACCGCGTACAGTAAAAGGTTTTATTGACATTCTAATAGTTCAGAAAAAGTATCTGACCTGTGCTCGTGTTCGGAACATTATCGTGGAATTATTTGATCGTTCACGAACTTGCTACGAACTCTAAAGTACCGTGCGGTGAACCGAAAGTGACAAGGTCGTTCAGCTGTGCAGACATTACCTGAGTATTAGCGACAATAAGTGTGCGGCGCTGTGTGTTGGGTCAACACTCCTGCGACCCCGCCTACTACCTGACTCGGCACTGCGCGATCCTTTGTGCGGCGCCCCAAGACGTCCCACGCCGCCCCTGTCAAACAGCCGGCGGCTCGAGGTCGTTCAACTCTGGTTTGTTGTACCCGCTGCCCCGCTGAGACGGTATTCTTTTTTTATTCTTTTGGCGCGCCCGTGGTCGAAAGGCACAAACAGTTGGTGAACAATTTTTAATTACCTTTGACCGGGCGACGAAGAGAAGATTCCCGGCCGCGCTTGGCTGTCAAGAGGGAATCAGCGTAGAGAAAAATATTGTTTGTTTTCTTTTACTGTAGTAATTTTCACTTGTTAGTTTATTTTATTATCGTATGTGTGCATGTCATATTTTGGAATTGGGAAAGGGGAGCATGCTCGCCGTAATGAGTGGTAAAATCTTGCAATTCTTCTTTTAAAATAAAAGCCACCTATTTGTTTACATGAGTAAAAGTCTCTTATTTTACACCGGCCACCAACTTCCTCCATCTTCGTCAGTTTAGGCAAGCCTTTCTATCGACTGAGCGAGCCGGCTACCACGTCTACGGCGCCCAACCGACAGACGGGTAGTCGCAATATGTGTTGAGTGCCCACTTTTTTCTTTTTTGTGGGAATTTGAACGAGAAATATGCCGATTTTTTTCAAATTTTAATATGAGAAAGTTTTAGAGAGAAAGAAATTTTCGTTTTTTAAAAATAATTACAATTTTTTAATGAAATATGTATTTTTTGAGAAAGTAATTTACAGATGAATAAAATACACATATCAAAAAATTAAACGAAACAAGCCAGTAATTTTTATGTTAAGCACATTTAGAGTGTCAATTAATCATATTTTGCAAAGTACGCGTAAATTTCAAAATTTAATATAGACAAAACTACACAAATAAACAATTTTCAGGTAAATAAAGAAACACGTGCCTCTTTTCTGATGTCCAGAATGAATGCCATATATTCGTGTCATTTATTTTTTTAAATAGTCGTGTCAATTCGAATGCGATTTGACGTGGAATGACTCGTATTTCAATTCGTTTCGCTCTCACCCCATAAGAACATAGATGACCCACAAGTCACCCCACGATGTTACCCACAAAAATATGTATGACACAGTGACATACATTCTGGGGGCAGAGTGAACATCTGAAATACTAATAACTCTTGAAACCCTTATCAGGCAGACGGTCATTCTTTTTTTAGTTCTTCAGCACTTGCATCAAAGACTGGCCGAACACAATTCGTTAGTGCATGGGTAGGCAGAGAGCGCCCTCATACTTACAATTGATTTTTTTAGAACTGTATGTGTGGAGTGCCCACTTTTTTCTTGTTCTATTTTATAGAAAATTGAACCAGGAACACGCCTATATTTTTTTCAAATTTTTATCTCATCGAGTTTATTTAGAAATTTTTACTTTTTTGAAAAAAATACATTTTTTAAAATGAAAATAAAATGTTTTGAAAAATTTATTTACAGAGGAATAAAATACACATTTCAAAGTATTAAATGACACAAACCAGAAATTTTTATATTTGATACATTCGGAGAGATAATTGATCTTATTTTGTGAAGTACCTGTAAATTCCAAAATTTAATACAGCCATAACTAAACAAATAATCAATTTTCAGGCAAGTAAAAAAATACGTGTCTCTTTTTTTTGATGTCCAGATTTAAGAAAAAAAATATCGTGCATTTTAAAAAACGTCGTGTCAACTCTTGTGCGATTTGACGTGGAATGGCTCCTATAGGCGTCATTAGCACATCTCTCTTCCGCTGGTACTACAACATTCGATTACCACAAAAACACATATACCACCATTTAGAACTATTTAATTGCTAATTAATTACGCAAATATTAATTTTATTGCTCTTTACACTTCCGAGTAGTTAAGTGTGAGCTGGCGGAATATTCAGCTGGCACACCACAATCGGATACCACAAAAACAAACATGTCATCTTGTAGAACGATTTAATTGCTAATTAATTACGCAAACATTAATTTTATTGCTCTTCAAGCTTCCGATTAATTAATGGTGAGCTGCCGAGCACACCCACTTGCCAGTCGGCCGCCCGGCCTGCCTGCCGCCCGGGAGCTGTCTTTGTGCGGCAAATTTAAGTGAAATATAGTAATCCCTCGACATCCACGGATTCGCTATTCGCGAGTTCCGTACATCCGCGATTAGAGAAATGCTACTGGTTTTAACATTCGCGACTTCGGCATTCCCAACTATGTCTTTTGGTCGTTCTACATTTTCTTTGAAAGCGATGCGATTAATTTTTTTCTCTCTTTTTCTGGTACCTCATTTGTTTAAAACCATTCACTGGGAGGCGAATATGAGGGACATCAAAATCAGCCTTTTTACAGAAATAATAAATATGATAACAGGAATGTTCCAATAGTAATTGTTGATATTGATTTTACATAACTCTTATACCTCCTCATCTATGATTGTTTCAGACCCTAGGTGCTTTCTTCGTGCTTTGTACACTTTATATTCAAATATAAGACCTCCGTGAATCAACTTCCACTCATACAATGCAACGGCAATTTTTTATTGTTAAGAGCACACTCATCATTGGTGTCGCCCCACCACCGCGCCCCGTAGCTGATTTTGGGCAATGAGGGAGAAGCAGTCGGTCCAGAGTAAGAGATGGGAGGCTTTTTTATTTATTTATTTTTTTACTTTGCGTGCCCAGCCCCGAGTGCACTAAACTTCTTGTAGTTCTTGAACTTACTTTATCATTTAGAACTTCATTTTCCGAGTTCTTTTCTCGTATTAGTTTCCCATTTCTTGGTCTGGGCTAACAATTCAAACTTGACACATACTCTTCATAGCTGCCAAATATCGCCGCCGAAATTACATTTTTTTGAAATTTGCTCAATTGAAATATCATCATTAGAGATACTTTGAAGCTTATGTAGTAAGGAACGTTTTGAACAATGAAATACATCTTTAATCTAAACCGTGAATAACGCCAAATAGTATTGATTCATCTTGAAAGGAATCAATGCTCCAAGGTGGGCAATTTGATCGTAGCTGAAAATAATGTTTAATTATAATAATACACACACGACCCGAGCGCAAGTACCAACTCGTACCAGAATACGAGTTTGTTATGACTATAGTATCTGACGGGTGGAGATATACAGTAAAACGATACATATAAGAGCCTAAAGGAGAAGGCGCTCTAACAAAAGATGAGATGCTTTATTAGGCTGAAGAGATGTTTGTGTAGAACCACGTCTAGGTTTATAGCTATGAAATAAATATTTAAGATACTGCAAATAATACAACACAATAATAACGAAATAAAAAAATATTTATTGCACTGCTATAAACTTGATTTTACTCTACTGGTATATCTGATACTGTCGAAAATATACATCTTTCTGGAACAATTTAACTATTACATTCAAATTAAAACAATATATTGTAGAAAAAGTTTGTGGAAATTATAGGTAATAATGCCATGCGAAACCCATATTTCGTTATAAATTGCAAATAAATATATTTTATTATTATTATTATTCCATTACATCACGACTAAAGATGTTATGAGTCGGCTGAATATAAAATCTACTCCAGGTTGCAACCAGCTACCTAAGGAGCAGATCCGGTGACTATCAGTGCCTCTACAATACTTTACGCAAAATGTGGGCTGTTCCAAATAAAGCAATTTCTTGCACTTCCCAGTCTTTTGAACTACCTGGGAGTTTAGACAAGTTTTTATTCAAATTTTGCGGAACAAATCCCAGAGCTCCGATAACTATCGGGACGACCTGTGCATTTACGCCCCACATTCGGCTGATCTCGATTTCCAAACTCTTGTATTTAAGACGTTTCTCTGCCTCCTTGGTAACGACGTTTTGATCGCAAGGTACAGCAACATCGATAAGTAAACACGATTTTTTCGCCAAATCCCGGATAACTATATCCGGTTTGTTTGCCGCTATAGTGTGATCAGTTTGGATTTGTTGGTCGTACAATATCGTACACAATCCAACAGACGTCACCGGTTTTGGTGAGTGTTTGTACCACTACCCCGGCATGTGTTTGGAACTTCGAGGGCGGTACAGATCTGCCAGTGGAGGTGGCTACACACCCTGTCATGTCTTTTCAGGTATTCAGTCTTTGCTAGGATTGGACAAGCTGAGACAATATGATCAATGGTTTCTACTTGCTCCAGGCAATTACGGCATTTATCATCTTGGGAAATTTTGAGAACCGCTTTATCATAATGTCGTGTTCTCAAGGCCTGATCTTGGGCAGCTATTACAAGAGCTTCCGATTCTGGCTTCATTCTTCCCCTTTTAAGCCACATAAATGATTGATCTTTATTGATCTGCACCTTGTCCATTCTTTTTAGGTATTGTCCGTGGAGTGGTTTATCTCTCCACGATTTCTTTAACATTTTTTGTGTCTCACACTTCATGTTTAGCAGCATCAGAAGTTCAGTGTCTGTGTTATTCGACATGCCTTGCCTAGTTTTCTTCGCAATGATTCTAGCTGCACTAACAATGCCTCTGTTTCCCATTCTTCGGTCAGATTTCATGACCTGCCTCATTAGAGGGTCATCTTCATGGCTGACTACATACTTTCCCATCCCGACTATTGCGTTGTGCCAGGAGGCCTCAATTTGTCTGAGGCCTCTTCCTCCTTCCTTACGTGACACATAAAGTCTATGTATATCAGCTCGAGGGTGGGCAACATGATGCATTGTTAGCAGTTTTCTGGTTTTTCGATCCATGGTGCGAATTTCCTGCTCAGTCCAGTCCACTAGTCCAAAACTGTATTCGGCTACAGGTACCGCCAAACTACCTACTGCAGAAATTTTATTCCTGGAATTCAGAGCGGACTGCAGGACCAGTCTCACTCTCCTATAATACTCCCTACGAATTCTCTCTTTCATTCTGTCATTCGAGATAGTTTCACATTCTTCAATGCCTAGATATTTGTAAGTTTTACCTGGCTCAAGATCTTGAATCACAGTGTGCGTATCAATTTCAATGTTCTCAGACGTTGTGAGTTTCCCTCTTTTTAAATTGATTTTTGCACACTTGTCAAGACCAAACTTCATGCAGATGTCATTGCTAAAGTCATTCACGACAGACAGCATTTGGGAGAGAATCGCTTCATTCTTAGCAAACACTTTCAGATCATCCATGTAAAACAAATGTGATACTGGCCTTTCATCACCAAGGAGCTTAAAACCAAAGTCAGCTTGCGACAACTGTCTCGATAGTGGGATCAAACTAGTGCAAAACAGCAGAGGGGATAGTGAATCTCCTTGAAAAATACCCCTGTTAATCTGAATACTTCTGGTTTCTACTGCTTCCTTTCCGCTGTGTATTAGTAACCTGGTACTCCACGACTTCATACTAGCCTTGCAAAATTCAATAAGTCTAGGATGAAATCGATAGATCTCCAGTGTCTTCAAAATCCAATCGTGTGGTACACTATCAAAGGCCTTCTGGTAGTCAATCCAAGCCATGCTCAAATTACGTTTGCGTTTTCTTTACATCATTCAAGATGACTTTATTCAGGAGCAAGATTTCCTTACAGCCATAAGAGCCTTTACGACATCCTTTTTGTTCAGCTGGCATTAGATGATTCTTATCTAGATGTCTGTACATTTTGTCAGCTATGGCTGAAGTTATAACTTTGTACAGTACTGGCAGACAAGTAATTGGCCTGTAGTTCTTCGCCAAAGAGCTGTCTCCCGCTTGGGTAGCAAATACGTGATGCCGCGTGTGAGCCATTCCGGGATTTCCTTTGGGTTTTCAAAAATTTTATTAACAGCCTTTGCTAGATGATAATGTATTGCTGTTAATTTCTTAATCCAATAAATCTGGATCTTATCAATCCCGGGGGACTTCCAGTTTCCCATGTTCTTAATTGCTTGGAAGAGGTTTGGTTGGCTGGCTTGCTTACGTGACTGACGTGCTATGGCTGTGCTCCAATACTTTACTAATTTTCAGCTACTTTTCTACATATTTCAGGTGACTTTTGCTGTTAAACTGTCTTCTTTACTTGTTTACTTGTTACAGATAAGCTGAAAGAGATTTATATTGTCCGAAGCAGTGAAAAAAGAAGTAATCCAAATATTTGATTTAAAAGACGGCGTAACGGACAAACGTTCATTTCAACAGTGTAAAGACCATTAATATTAAATTTTCTCTGTAAATTAATTGAAATTTGCGTAAAGTTTTAAACTATTAATGAAAGTGTTGTGAAAATTGTGAAAACATAAAAATTCAAAGTTTCGTAACCACAGTAACGGAAAGACTTGAACTTTATATTTAAATTTGTGGAAGTGGTGAATTTCGTGGCCTTTCAGTAGGTAAAGTATAGTAATCTAATTGTATTTATTAGTTTGCAGCTTCAATCTATTAAACACACTCAGAAACACATCAGATCACCGTTATTTTTAAATAAATACGTAACGTAATTTAAATAAGTTAATACAATTAAATTTAAAAGATAAGTTAGGGAGTAGTTTTTTGTAGTATTCTGAATTATCTATTTACTTATTTTCATATTTACCACGCACTTGACACGCATTCGTGACATGGCTACTAATCGTTATACACTCTCTACTCTCCACGCTCTCAAAGCCGATCTTCTGAAAGCCTTCACACACATCAACAGTAATTTAGATGAACATATCCGAAGGCTCGAAGAGGTTGTTCAAAACACAGACGGTTAGACAACAATAGGCAACACCGCAAAAACCTCCAACGTCCATTCGCGGAAGCAAAAACACAATCACCACCACCAATCACGACTCAAAACAGATTTTCTGTATTAGACTACTACAATGAGTTTCCTTGCCTTCCCAATCCTCACCACCCCCACCCATCATCGACACGTCCATTCACAAACCAACGCAAACAGGCTAGCAAGCGCAAAGTAACAAAGACACGTAGAGTTGCGCAAACTGGCTCACCAGAAAACATGGACATTCCCACTGAGCCCATCAAAAAGGTACTCATTTTAGCAGATAGCCATGGGCGACAAATCTCCTCCTGCTCAGTGAGAAACTCCCAACCAATTTCTCTGCCATGTGTGTGTTTAAACCTAACGGGAGGTTTGCCGACGTGACCAGTGAGTTGGACACGCACACAAAAACCCTCACCAAACGGGATACTGTAATTATCATAGGAGGGCAGAATGACATTAATTTGGGTGGTCACTTTACACCTGAAGAACCTGTCGACAAATTACAACGTGCCGCCCAAAACACGAACATTGTATTCTCGACTCTGCCCTTCTGGTACAACAAGCCCACACTATGCACAGAAATTAGTCACGCAAACAACCAATTGAAACTGCATCTGAGAGGACACACATGTTAAATTGTTTGAGCTAAACTTTCTCTCAGAAAAACACTTCACCCGACATGGTCTTCACCTGAACCTTGTCGGAAAACATGCACTCGGTAGTGAGCTTGCAAAACACATCATTTCACAAACTTGGCAGTGTCCTGCCCAAGACCCATCCCCACCCACACCTCCTAGTTCTCTTTCCATCCCCTGGGACCCCTTTGGACCCAATTACCTTATCCCCTGAACCTAATCCGTGTATTACCTCTCCCACTATTCATTCCTCTACATCTGTCACCCCTCCTTCCTCACCTCTTGTCACTGCTGGGACACGATACTTCCTTCGACCACGCACTCGAGGTAAAAATGAAATAAATAAATAGCAACTACAGTCAGATGCAGCAGAAAAACATCCGTGAAGGTACATGCAAAAGATTCGAATAATGCATCATAATGTGCAATCTCTTTCAAATGAAATTGAATTTATCGAGGCAGCATTACAATGTGATCTAAGACAAATAGATGTTTTTTGCTTTACAGAACATTGGTTGTCTCAAAATGATTATAAA
>JAHLJT010000969.1:0-27224 GCA_031308135.1 Acheta domesticus
CAAGTTAAGGTAGTATGTTCGTTATATCGACCACGGTGAAATACCCCCAAAAGTATTTTAAATGAAAGTAATCGCTGTTCTTCAAGGTTGTGAGAAGAAACTAGCCCTTACCCGGCCTAATTTTTGAATAAATTAAGTTTTAATTAGCACAGGCTCTTATGGAGAAACTTTCGCGGGCATAGGTTTTTTCCAAGATACCGGAGAAGTTATACGGTGAAAACTCGCGTTTTTTTAATTCAGTACTACAGTAATTTTTTGAGGATCAGATGGTATTTAATTTAACCCACCTCACGGCCATTCTGAGGATAATTAATAAAACTACCGTGAATTCATGGCATCCGGAAGTGACGTTTCTCAGCCGACGAGGTTCGCGTCGCAATTCATGCTATTGACAGCACTGTTTCTCTTCGGAATGATCGGATTCAAATTTGTATTCACGTCAAAACATTAGTCCATAAAAAAACAACTAAAATACTAGTAATTTTAATAAGAAGGCGAATATTTTCATTGCTAACTGAAATTATTACCGATACTCTGAGTGAAGCCGAAGAACCCGAAATATTTAGTTGTGCCAAAATTATGAATGAAAATCATACGAGAAAAATTTTAATTTCGAACAATTGTTTTTTCTAAATCAATACTTCCAAATTCCTCTTTTAAATATTTCAAAATCATTGTTTTATTATTCCATTAACAGTTACAAGCAGCTATTGTTAATTACCTGATGGATAAATGATTGAGGATTTGACTAGCGCCTGGCTGCGTCCATTCTACCTTAAGCTAAGCTAATCTGAAGTGAGAGGTCCTTGGAATGTTTTTCCTCAGCTGCTGTCCATGCTGCACGGGGTCGTCTTCTTGCGTGTGCTTAACTCCGCCTCTGCTCCTAAGAATGAAATACAGTTCCGGCAGTATCAAACAATTCGCACGAAAGTAAATTTTCTTATTATTAAAGTAATTTTCCTATTATTAATTTCCTAAAGTATTATTCCTAAAAATATATTAATAATTTCTAGATACTTCTGAGGAAGAGGTAAAACTGTCATGAGTTTAATTTGATAACCGACAATTAATAGTTATTTAAATTGTAAACTGAACTGATGTAAACCGACTACTTTGTAAGAAAACGATTCAGGTGTTTTTTAAACGATGTTAATGAGGTGCAGTTTTTAATATTGGAAGGCAATTTATTCCACTCTCGGGCTACAGTAATTGCAAATGATTTATTGTAGTAGTTAGTTTTACTTTTCGGAATGCAGAGTAACTGGGATTTCTGAAATCTGGAGGATTTAAGATGTACAAAATACTTTGTTAAATATGACGGGGAACCTGTTTTTAACATCTTAAATAAAAGACAGAGGCTGTGATACAAACGCCTATTCTTTAGTGTTAAAATTTTGTGATCTTTATAACACCAGAGATGTGATCGTATTTTCTTATATTATAAATGAAACGAATACATGCATTTTGAGCTCTTTGCAGGGTTTGAGCAAGTGAATCTTTCAAATTGTTATACACAATGTCACCGTAGTCGAAATGAGGACACAAGAGGGTTTTACTAACATTTCCTTCGTATTAGTCGGGAGACATTTGTCAATACATCTAAGGGATTGCAAAGATGCATAAACTTTGCGACATACATTTCGGATCTGATACTCCCAGCTTAGACGATCATCAAATATCAAACCCAAGTTTTTCACTTGTGAATGACGAGGCACTGCGACATTGTCTATAAGCAGATCAGGAACAGATGAACATTCAAGTTTCTTATGCATTTGGAAGAGCCAATTATGATCGTTTGTGATTTTGTAGGATTTAAATTGAATCCGTTTCTAATTGACCATTTGACTACAGATGAGAGTTCATTATTTAATTTATTTATTAGTATTGCTACCTGTGATGGTTTCCCGGAGATGTATATTTGCAGATCATCCGCATACATATGATGACTACATTCTTTAAGTTCCCTAGATAGGTCATTTACGTATATTGAAGAACAGTGGCCCTAACACGGATCCCTGAGGTACTCCCTGGTGGACGGATTTGGATTAGAGCAGAGATCGTCAACTACTACGATTTTGTTGCCTATTGTGGAGATAGCTTGCAATCCAAGAGATGGTGGAATCAGAGAAACTTAGATGTTTGCATTTCGCTATTAGGATGTCATAATCAACAGAGTCAAATGCTTTACTAAAGTCTAAAAGAGTTAATACAGTTATGTGTCCATCATCTAAGGCTTTTCTTATGTCTTCAGTTACTTTTAATAACGCTGTTTGTGTGCTTCTACCTTCTCTAAAGCCAGATTGGAGGTTATTAAGCAGATCTGAATCAGTTAAGTATTTTACAATCTGTTTTCGAACTATTTTTTCCAGAACTTTTGACAATGTCGGCAATATACTAATCGGGCGATAATTGCAAGACGCTGACGTCTGTTCAGTTCGATTCACAAAACATCGACAATCTGCTATACTATCGTTATTCTGCTAGAAAATATCGATTTTTGTTGCCATTGCTAATCATATTGCAGGCGAGGGCTCCCGATCTCGGGACAGAAGAGAACATCCATCGCGAGAGTAATGAATTTCCTCAGAGGGGTTAATTTTAATACGGCTCAACTTTTTGTGTTATTTGTAATTTTTCTTCTTATAAAAATTGAAGTTGCCTGAACTGGCATTAGTAAAGAAGTGGCAAAATTCCATTGATCGGTTCACTGAAGGAGTATCGAAATAAAGAGATTGATGATGTTTATGTAAATTAACGAAAATACCAATAATGATATTAAGGGTTGATATTGACTTGATTAATGTTAAACAAATAACATTAATAGGCGAATAACAATTAAGACTGATTAATACGAACAATAATAATGTTTCGCTCTGAATATGGAAATGAACTTCAATTAAAGCTATCACTAACGTTTTTTTTCTTATTTTCTGCAATTTCGAGTTTAAATACGAGTGTTAAGCGCGGACGGGAATTGCGCTGGTTTTCCTCATTTGTTAACTCGGTGAAAACTTGATGCAACTGCAATGTCGTAACACACAACCAACACACTACTGTAAATATGAGAGTTACACTTTTGTTCATATTTACCTTTCAGGCTTTGAGAGGCGTGGAATGGTAGGGGTAGTGTCGCCTGGGTTCGGCTGTCGGCTAATTTTAACACAGTAATATTTTGTTTAGTGTCGAGAGTGGTGTTCATATCATGTTTTTATTAAGAGTCTTTTCGTTAACATTAATACGTTTGAAAATTGAGAGGTTCTTCCATTATGTGTTTGTGTGTTGATATTCGTGAAAGTGAATGGTTCACAATATTTCTCATAAGTGTGTAAATTTACCATATATTTTTGTTACATGTGTGGGGAGTACACTACGATATCATAGAGAACCGCACTCTAACCGAAAGTGAAAAAAGCTTACGAATTATATTTTAAATGTAAAGTGGGAGATTAGGACAAATCTTGGGCACCCATTTACGTTGCCGTAGATGCTCGAGACATTTACGAGGATGGTTGTAGTCTTCCCATCCTTTCATGTCATTCGTTTTGCCCTTGATATGGAGAGAACCCAAAGACCATTACTTTTGTTACTTTTGTTTACGAACTAAGGTTTGGTATTATTTCATTTACGTTTAACGAACGTAATGGGATATAAACTAGTTTACCGCAGCAATACAAAAAATTTCATGGAAGTATTGGGATAGAACTTGTTTCGTAAGATTGGTGGCTGTTCATTGCCGCTTAGCAAACTTGAAGGCAGAGCCATTACGTAATGGAAATGTAAAACCATTTATTCCAGTTGCCCCGGCAGCAGAAACGAAGGAAACTTATGAAAATAATGGTTTGACTTTTACCAGTTACACTGAACATCAATGGAAAATCCGTGCTGATATCAAGGTATTAGTTGTCCTTTTAGGAATGCAGATAGGTTTCACAAATTCTGCTTATCTTTTGTACTTGGGACAGAAGGGAAGGGGGAAAGCATAACGAAACAAAACACAGGCCCCATCGACATGTCCGGAGAGAAAAAAAACGTCGCTCACAAACTTTGGTTGACGGGAGAAAAAGCATTTTAATATTTCCACTTTACATCAAGTTAGGATTAATAAAAAATAGTAACGGCAGTGGACAAAGAATATGAAGGCTTCCAATACTTAGGAATGAAATTTCTTGCACTAAGTGATACGAAAGTAAATGAAGGGATTTTCATCGTCCTTCAAATCCATGAGTTATCGAAAGGACTTCGAAGAATTGTTGGGTGTTTCTGAGAAAGCTGCTTGGAGTGTGTTTAAGGATGTTTCTATCCATTTTCTGGACAACCATAGAGCTGAAAATTACTCTGACTCACAAGATTAGAACGTATAAAGCCAACGGATGTAATATGTTTCTCAAAATACAGTTTTTACACTCGCATTTAGACTTTCCTCTCTAGATTCTTTCCCTCTAACCTTGAATCCATTAGTGGTGAACAAGGAGAACTGTTTCACCAACAGATACCATGTATAGGAAAATGTCATAAAGGATGAAGGCCACCCAATGTGTTGATTGATTACTGCTGAAACACAGTATCAGAAAACTGAATCATCGGGCTACAAGCGTAGATTTCTCAGAAAAAATGTTGAAGGTATGTGCAAAGTTTTTTCTTCTGGAATTAATAATATAAAAGTGTATTTCCCTCGATATACAAGTGCTAAATAACACTGGAAATTCTTAATCAATGCATCATAGACTCTCAGTAGTGTATATAAGTAGTTTATAATATTGCCGTCACATTAAACACAAATTAAGCATTTGAAAATACATTTTTAAGTTCACTTATTAATTCATTACTTTTAATGATATTTCCAAAAAATGGAAAGTGAAGGCATTTGATCATTTGTTACTTCATATCTGAGTTCAGCGCCAGCGAATTAGTAAAAGTTACCTTTTTCAAATAAGTAGAAAGAAAAAGTTCTTTTTTGTTCATCGGTGTTATTGGCAAATAATGATTTTAAACCAGTAAAGTTTATAGATACGTACTTCTCTCTGATTGGATATGTACCATTATCCATGGTAGTAAACAATGCTAAGCATAGAAGGGTATCATGGAGTTAATGATTTTACCAGAATGTATTTTCCCGAAAGGCGAATTGAGGGATTGTCATGAGAGAGGCGAATAGTGCATTATTTTTAGCACATAATGGGTAGTCAGGAATTTTTAAGAAAAATTATGCGAGAAGGTCGACTTCGAGTGAAGTATTTGGACTTTCTTTTTTCCGTAATTTAGTTGAATCCATCATTTGATAGATCGAACAGAAATAAGATTGAGATGATTTATTATCGGGCGGTTTGAAATTTTGCCACTTGATTATTAGCAAATAAGCTTTAGTGATATTAAATGTTGTTAGTATTGTATGTAAAAATATTGAACAAAAATGGTGCTAAAAGAGACCCATGAAAGACTTCTGACGAGCAGCTGGTTGGATAAAACGTTGGGCAAACGAATGGATAACCTGCTTCTCTTCCAACAAATAAAAAAAGAGCTTGAAAGAAACCCATTTACGCTCTCTCCTCCCCGTCTTTTCCATGCATTTAAAACCTAAAATAGCGCCGACATTTTCGCGAAAAGGGTTCTTTTGAAAACCATCGTGGCGTTGGCACCCCTGCGGCGTGCGCACCAGCGCACCCTGCGGCGCCGGAAACAAAGGAGCTGCGTCGCCAGCCCGTCAACGGAGCAGCAGGCTGCGACGGCAGCGCCGCCAGAAAAACGCGACCCACCTCACCGTGCCGCGCAATGGCCGGGAAAGGCTACTACGCGGACAAATGGATGTTTAATGCTGTAAAATATTATCTTATTCGATTAATGTTTACTTCATTTAAATTCAACAATAATTCTATCAACAACGATCGGCTTACAATAAATTCATGATAGACTAAACAAATAATATATAAAAAGGATAAATTGTCATGTAATATAATCTGTAAGGTAACCCACTGATGCATACTTCATTGTGGTCGCTGATGACCTTTGTGTTAAAAATCGACCTTAAAAAATAAAAAAAATATAACAATTGAGGCGCTCAGAATAATAATGGCAGATCCCAGCTCAAGTTTGTTTTGAGAAAAAAGGCTTCTTGTCTTTTCGTTCACGTTCATTTTCATGCCGGAGAGATTTCTAAAGGTGAAATTTAAAGATTTTGTCTTGTCCCAATTCATTTGATATTTCAGCATGTGATAGGTATATGCCATGAGTTTGCCATCATCCTAACTGAAAATGCAAGGTCGGTTGAAATCTGTGGTTATTATCCTGAGCACTTCAATTTAAGCAAATAACTTCACGATGCAGTTTTATTTTTTTGAGACTTGCATCCGAACATATCTTTACTATTTTTTCTCGAGTGTTTAATTTTTAATAAATTACAAGTTTTGAAGGAATATCCATTTTATTTTCGTCAACGTTGCATATACATTTTCAGTCACATTTCTCAAAAAAAAGTAAATTCATTGCCGTTTTTGTGTTTAAGTACGTACAAACGTGAAAAATATATCGTTAACTACGCTTGTTCACTCATTTTTCATGTTTTGCTATTTGAAATAGCTCGGAGGAAAAATCATGGCAACAAAGCGTTTCCAAAACGACATGACACAATGTCGCCCTCACTCTTATCATTTTGAAGATCACTGAAAATGATTCGTAAATGAAAATGTTTTAGACTTATACCAAAAACAAAATTGGTCGTAACAGAATTCAAGTCATTAAATGCTCTCGAGATCTGTTTTTCTTAGTTCTAAATTTGACAAGCTGAAATAAAATAATACGCTACCTTAGGGTCAGACTGACGTAACTACACACACGAAATATTTGGAATCACACAAATAAAACATCATTTCCGTCCCTTGGACTCAAGATACATAATTTTGTAGATATATCAGTCCTGTACTAACATACCTAGTGTTACGTTTGTTTGCTCCTTAGATGCAGGAATGAGTTCTGATTCTGTTCTAGTCGTAAATAAAAACTTGCAAAAATTATAGTTACGTCATTCTGACGCTAAGGTAGCGAATACTCGATGCGATTTCTTTCCTCGAAGTTACTCGACGCCCAGTGTGCGCGGCAGTGTTCAGCGGGGGGCAAGCGTCTACTCGCCATCCCCGTCACCTCGGTTAATTAATGCTCGGCCCCCGCTTTCTTCCCCTGTTACGCCTTCTCGGTCCGAGAAAAAAAAATCGGCTTTCTGATTCCCACCGAAAGCCGTGTGTAACGAGGTTTTGCTAAATATTTCTCAAAACCCTGGGTTAGGAGGCGGGAAAGGTGGTGAAATGGAACAGTTCAATGAACGATACTTCAGTGGATGAGTCACTCGAGACTACTAAAAATAGCGTTGTGGATAGTCGTTTTCTCGGGAGTAGAAAATGGCATTGGGTAAGCGTTTTGCGTAATGTATTGTGGTTTATTTCCCTTGCTTCGTTTTGGGTCTAAGTGGATAATGGAAAGTTCAACATGACTTCAAGATGCCAGAGATTGAGCATTAAAAACAATTGTATAGAATTTCTCAGCAATTATATTCGAAATATTTTTGAGGGTATTGATTGCCCATCCTTACTTTACAAAGCAATTGATCTCCATCATTACTTTACAAAGTAAAAAATACATATTGTGACATTCCTACTTATTTCAAGGCACATTTTACCTGTTATTTTTACAATGACATGCATAAATTCTTGCTGAAAATTCAAGCATTTAGGTGACTCTTCATTTTCAAGCACGATAAACATCTCTGACAATTTTATATTACATTACCTCTCTACTTCGACTCACCATCACATATTGAAAATACCATAAAACATAAAATATGTTTTTTTCGGAAATGTTTTACTACTGGATCCTACCAATCAAAGTTTGTCAACAAGAATTTTTTAATAAATGTGCGTTCTGAAATACATTCCCACTGGTCCGTTGTATTGAAGTATTTCTCCCACCGCGTGGCAAAAGTCATGACAGGTAGATACAAATAGCATTCGTTCTGGTACGTTATCTAAAAGCTGATACACGTAAATACAAAAATGTGTATTAATACATTGTCTGAGGAATAATTCAATTAAATAAAACAGAGGTACCAAGTGACGAAAACGTCATTTTTTATATTTCATTTTTGTTCTTTTGCTGTTGTTTTGCATTTTATTTTTATTTACTTACATCCCCAATAGCAGTTCAAATAAATGAAATTAATGAGGTTGGCTGCACTCAATGATTACTTTTCTCATAGCTTTTCTGCAAAGAAACAATAGAGTTAGAATCAATACAAGTGAAATATTCCTCCGGCCAAAACCAACTGCAACAACAAAATGCAGCTAGTACGTATTTACGGAGATCGCCGCTAAGAGAAACTCGCAAAGGAAAAAAAATATCCCCGTTAGAGGTCACAGCTCCCGGTGCGTGGCCGCGGCCGAACATGTACAGGCGCGACGCGGCTGTAGGCGAGATACTCGGTGATGAATTGGCTTCGCCGGCCGGCACGCACGGCCGCATGGCGACATGGACCGCGCGCCTGGCTGGCCCCGCGCGCTCCCTTTCCGGGAGAAGGCAGTAGAATGAAGGGTTACGTTGATAATGAAACAAGAATGAGTGATCCGTGATAGATATATAAAAAGAAAAAAATACCAAGATGGATCAAAAACATTTTAATTAGCATTAAGGGGCCGTCCATAAATTACGTAACGCAAATTTCGAGTATTTTCAATACCCCCTCCACCCTGTAGGTAACGCACTTCCCTAACTGTAGGTAACGTAGAAAAAACGCTGCCTCAGACCCCCTCCCTCCTCCTTTAGCGCTCCGTAATTGATGGATGACCCCTAAAAAAATAATAATATAATAATAATAATAATAATAATAATAGTAGTAGTAATAATAATATTGTTAAAGTTTGGTACGCCAAAGTGCTTCGTAATAACTAATTTAGATTTAAGTTAAAATTAAGTTAGTTTTAATTAATTTTAGTTAATTACTAAGAAAATCTCTCCGTCTCAGCTGCTTAAGCTGCAAGGCTGCAGTTTCCTTGTAAACCATTTTAGCAAATAAATTCCCGCCTCTTCAGAGAGTACTGTGGAGGGGCAATAACAGAAAGAGAAGGCAGTTTGCAAGACGCCCTGCTCCTCCCCTGCTTCTAGCGGGGCCGCGACCTCCACGGGGACGCGGAAGTGATTTGGGCAACCACGGAAGTTTTCTATACGGGTCGCTTTTGAATCTTTCAGTGAGGAATAAGATTGCATCAGAAATGAAATCTCCAGCTTAATATTAAAAGAGAAGAACAAATTAAAATAAGATTCAATTTCCTTTTTCCAAAATTCAAAATTCCAGAGCTTTTGTGAAATTTGTATTAAACGAGCATTTCTCTATTTGAAAAAAAAAGTATTTAAGACGGACGGACGAACGTACGGAAACGCAGTCGAACAGATGGACACTGGTTGCAATACCTGATCAAAAACATGGTCGTAATTCAAAACATCGACCTTCGCGTTTATAGGTTAGTCGTGTACAGATGTCGTTGGAGCATCATATTCTAGCGTGACAGAGAAATTCCAACCTTATTTCCTCCTCATTTTCGACGATGAAGTGGGCGGTATCTAAACGTCAAAAAATACGTGAGATTGTGAAACAAGTATCTGTCAGTAAAAACGGTGTTTTTTTAACATTTTTGCTTGGATTTTTCTGTATTGCCGAATGGACGATACGTCTGAAGGTAAGTTAAGTATCAGACCAAGTTTACTTTTCTATATATTTGACGAGAAAGACGTATGTATTGTAACCTTTTCCACGTATCTCTTTTTCTTTACATATTGAGGCCTATAACTTTTTGTACCGCTTAGTACCGCTTTGAAGTTTAGCTCGTCTGAAAGCCCCAACTGTTTTCTAGCAGTCTGCTAAATTGCAGCTGCACATATTTGCCCCCTTTTTTTATTAACATTATTTAACTACTGGAGTGCAGAATCGGGCAGTCTCGGTACGGCGTGCCGGCCACCCGGCCCGGGCCGCCCATTTCAGAAAGTCCTCCAAGAACAGCAACATATTGAAGACCAAATGAAAACTCTTTTACCTTTAAAATTTTTTGTTGACGATAAAACATACAAGTGTAAAACGAGTTGGTATTTACGATGATTGAAGGGAAAGTCAAATATGCCGTAAATGATACTGCATCCTCTCTGGGTTGTTTCATCTGTAAGTTTACGTCAAAGGATATTTATAACATAAAAGCAATGGTTAATAAATAAATCAATGATAATAACCTTTCTTTTGGAATATCATCGCTACGTGAGTGGATACAATTTATGGAGTGTTTTCTACAGGTATCCTACTAATGCGGTGATAATAACACCGAGAAAAAGTGGGAAGCTCGTTCCGCAGATCAGAAATAAAATTGTGCATCACGAAAAGCGAAAATTCAAGATGATTTCAAACTTAAGTACTGTTTGAGAAACGACATTTTCAAACTCGGTCCAGATAAAACTTATGCCGGCAATGCCGCCAGATGATTTTTTGACAATGTGCCGTCATCAGCAAGCATTATAGGAGTAGACGAAGAGATAATTGCAAAAGGCAAAGTACTGTGGGAAGTGGAAAGTACTATGCCAAGTGGGATGCGAGTCGATATTAAAAAATTTTAATTGTAGTGTTTGGAGATTACAAAACAATACGTAGAACTATCCGTGGTACCTTATGCCGACATCCGTTCATATGAATTTAATTCATGGGTATGCAATAATTGAAGCTTCTGCGTTGCCAACTGGATAATTATCGGAAGGTGTACAGGAAGCTAGAAACAAAGGTATCACACGTTGTGAAAATTTTTCCAGGAAATATTCGCGTACGAAAACCATGCAAGATGTCTTGTCTCGCATTCTGGTATCTTCAGATCCAGTGATTTCTAGTTTACAAGACAATAAAACAGCGAACGGCAAACCGTTGCTGCCCGAGGGTTTCAACCTCCTCCATCTTTTGCCTGAAAATCCTTAATTATCATTTTCAATTTCAAACACTACCATTTAAACTTGATGTTTGCATCAAATTTGTGAACCTAAAACCTTACTTCATATTTTCAGACGAAACTGCTTAATTTTCAAATATTCGATCCACCATACTGGACCTGTGATTTTGAATTTTTAAATATTGGCATCAAATTTGTAATTAGCAACTCTAAAAATTCTGAAATACGCAGTTCCATGCGAATTAGCTAATTTTTTAAATATTGAATCCGCCATTTTGAATTTTTAAATTTTTTCATCAACTTCATTATCAGAAACTACTAAAATACCCATTTTCACGAGAATCTGCTTTATTTTTAAATAGTTAATCCGCCATATTGGATTCCCCATTTTTGTATTTTCCCATTTTGACATCAAGTTCGTAATCAACGATCCTAAAAAATCACGATATACAGCTTTTCATAGGGTTTTATTCACTGTTTAATTATGGCGAGGTTTCTGGTCAATTGGAACCAGTGTGAGGCGCTCAGGCGGTCAGACGCACAGACGGACAGACGTGTAGACTTATAGATGGACGGACGGACGGACGGACGGATGCAACTTCATTCCGTCCGACCTACGGACGGTCGAACGAACTAACGGACGGCGGAAGTCCGGCAGACTGACAGACAGACGTTTTGCCGTTAACCAATATTTGGGTATCAAGACAAAACGTGGAATCTGACTGCACAACGCTTTAGAAGAACAAAAGTTTTGAGCAAGAGTTATCGGCTTTTGCCGACCTGGATGGTCGAGCTGGCTAAGAGCCTGTTCCGACACAGAGCTTCGCTCCAAAAGGTCGCGGTTTCGAGTTCCGTCTTGGGCATTGTTGTTTGTCCCTTGTGACGGCGTTCTGCTGACCCCAGATCAGAGGAGCCCGTGTTGGTGTCTAGTGTATGGTCGAATATGCGTCCCATCGTGACGTAAAGTGTGACCGGCTGTCTACTGGATAAAGCCCTAAGGGAAAAAATTATCCACTTTTGCAGCTTGAGGGACCAACAATAAAGTTCTTCTTCAAAAATTGCTACAGCATTATAATACTTTCTATTTACTAAGTAAGTACCCAGCATGCCGGAAAGTAAAAATTAATCTATAAAAATATGAAGACAAATGAATCAAGTTTTCAATTTATATCACGACAAAGTGCGAGGCATTCGACTTAGAAGTTTGTTAGAAAATAGTCAACAGCAAGTGTAAATTGCAATAAAAGGAACAAATTACTATTTATTCAGTTTCCCACACACAATCATTTTCCAAAAAGTACGTACCCACCGCTTCGTTGGATTGAGAAGAAGAAAGGAGCCGAGAATATCATGCTGCCTGAACATCAAACGTGAACATCGTATTCCTTACCGACTGACGGATCGCACGTAAGCGGAATCCAGATGTCAGTTGTATTGGTATCGTAAAGGTAACGGAGTGATATTTGTGCCGCGAAAGACCACCACTGTCTGTAGTCCTCGCTATCTTTGTCGTTGACCCCGCCCTTCTAAAACTACAAGCACATCTCGCCAACATCACCGCCTTCAACAAAGCCGTCCCCGTCAACTTGGTGTCTCCGCGACCTACGCCGTCCTTTCCACCTTTGAAATTCCCGTTTCCTGCCGCCCCGTTACTCCTAGAACCTCCGCTACCCTTACCAACCCCGCTTCGGTCGCGCCCCGCCAAATGCGTCACCCAGGCCCTCCATGCGTTCCAGCGGTGGCAGAAAAAATTTGCATATAGAGTGGGTACATTAGTATACAGCGAGGTGGGCCGCGGCTTGATATTATGTCGGGGCGAGTGGCGGAGGGGTGCTCATTACCGCAACCTCGTCTCCACCACCGCCACTGGAATCGCCGCCGCCGCCACTCCCCTTCCTGTTACCTCTGCTGATGCCACTTCCATCTCTCTTGTGCACCGCGCTACAGCAGCTTCAGCAGCCGCCGAGCAGCCCAACTGCCCATAGGACAAACTATTTCTTGACAGAAGCATGAACAGCAGGCCTGATTCCTCGTTATTGTATACCGTTTGTTTCGCAAGGACACAGCGTTTGTTGTTTATGACATAGACATGTGTATGTATTTGGAATTTCAGGATCATTAATCCGAGTTTTGTCAGCTTGCGGTGTTCCCAAGCCTGGGCTCTTTTTTATTAAAATGTATTAAGGCTAAATGTACCGAAAAAAACTTATAGGAAAATTCAATAGATCGCAGCACCATCAGCAGGAATTTACTTTACCGATAACGTCTGAACAAATGGTCCGATTTTCGATCTGTAAACGGCATTTGACTCCTGTTTATAATAGAATTTACGCTACGAAGCCCTTTTTCCAAAAAAACTAGCAGAAACTCGATTTTTAAAATTTTTCTCGTACTTCGGGAACAATTTCAAAAATGTGGGCTTATAGCGCGATGGCGACACGCTTCCAGAATCCAACGCCGTGTCAAACATGCAAATCGGATAAATAGGAGCGACGGTAAGTGAAATTTCGAAAAAACACCTCACCCCACTCCCCCTTCCCCTTCCACGCCGCCGGGACATTGTTGGCCGGCGGCGCGGCCAAGCCGGCACGGGCGAGCCGGGCGGCGGTCGCCGCGGCGCGGCGACGGGCAAGAAGGCTGAACTTTCGGGGGCAGCAAGCCAGACACCCCGTCACTTCGTTGATGCTTCCGTCACTTCGCATCTCAAGATATTTTTTCCACACATATGAAACTAGTGATGCTGTAATAGGGGTAAACGGTCTCGTATCATCTTTAATAGTAGTATAAAACTATTACCTTATTCACATATTCCATCTTCCTTCGAATACCATCATAAGAATGTCTGAGGTATCACTCAAAACACCGATCCCGCTTTGGTGCTGATTTCAAAAAGAAAAAATCGAACTAATTGCGTAAATATCACCCATATTCCATCTCCTCACATCGTATTTTAGATATATTGTACTTCTAAGATCTTCCATTACCATTTCACTACCGGAAAAAACAAGCGGAGATAACGCAAGAGCTCTTTTATCCTACGATTCGATTTATCATTTCAAAACGGCGTTTGTCACCTTGATAGAATTCACCTGGTTAATCCTTTTTCCAGTAAAATAACCGAATCGAATTTTTAAAACGTTTTCGTACTTTAGGACAAATTGCACATACTTTCTCATAGTAATCTAATATCTTTGGTCTGGGCCAGTTTTACCATCTTTCCCCATCTTCTGACATCTTGCTGACATCTATCGCAGCCCAAAATACATTTTTTGAACTTTTCTCATTTTTCAGCTTCTTAATGGTAGATACGAAATATTACTTTTAGGATATTAAAGAAGAGTAAAACTTCGTCCTATATAGGAATTTTCATTGATAAATTTGGAGCCGCTCTTAAGAAAATGGCGTTTAAGCGTTACTGTAAATGCGAAAATGGAAGCTTCGGAATTTTCACAAGAATCTTTCGAGTTTTCGAACAACTTCATTTGGTGACATTTAAAGCACTTCTACTCACAAATGTAATAATGTATAAAATTTCTGGAAAAGTGAATATTAATGGCGTGAGAGACACTTAAAAATACATTTATTTATTTTTTGAAAATCAAAAAAAATACAGCCAAATTAATTTTATGTTAACTTAAAGAATGCAAATAGCATTCGTACGAAAAGTTTGAAGAAGCAATTTGAGAAAATGGCGTTTGAACATTTGTGCAAATTCGGAAGTTTCAGTTCATTTTCACAGAAAACATCTGAGTTGTCGAGGAACTTTTAAGACATAATGTAAAGCACATGTACTCGTAAATGTAATAGTAGGGAGTTTTTGCACCCTCGAACGTTACGTACTATCGATCTTCTGCTCATTCGCAGTGCAAGTTTCGCATCACTTTGGTGCATCTGCGCATGCGCAAAAGATCGATAGTACTTAACGTTCGAGGTGGCAAAAGTTCCCTAATATGAACAAATCGCCGTTAAAGAAAATATTTACTAAATGAAAGGCTAGTCAAAGAATTACATTTTTGTAAGTTTTGAAAAAACAAAGGAATAGAGCAATATGGCGTTTATGTCATCTCAGAGTACATTAGGTACTATCCTTTCCAAAAGTTTAAGGAAAAAAGTTGAAGTCGATTTTGAGAAAATCTTGTTCTTGTAATTTTTAAAATTGCACAAATTGCCCTCAATATTGCGCGAAAACTACTAAAAATTTCAAAAAATGTGCATGACCTTATTGAAAGAACTAAGTATGGAGAACAAATATAATTTTAAGGGAAAATCTCTATCTTCAATTTTGTAGTTGTAGGAAGACGCCGAAAAAAAATTCGAACTTTTGCAATTTTCCCAAAATCAGTCAGCAATGAAAATAAGAGCTATGCCACCTTGAGTGTATTTTACTTTATTCTTACAATTAATTTAAGGAAAGTATTTGGAGTAATTTTTGATTGATTGTCAGTGATTTTGGGCGCGTCAACTGCTTTGGTCATTAGTCCCGTAAGTGCAATGCATGTTTATTTCATAGTGAGGTGGAAGAGATGTTGCCCGCTATGCCGATGGCGAGATCCGGCGCTGACCTTCCGTCCACTAGCGGGGCTTCCCAACCAGGTATCTGCCACCAGCGGGGCACCACCCCAGCCGGGACAAGCTCTAAATCACCGACCGATTTATCTGTCGGCTTGCCGGGTTCTTTCTTAACAAGGTATCTCCCATCAGCAGTGCACGGCCCACAGCCGGGACAAGTTCCAATCCTCCCACTGGTCTCCCAGCATATATGGTAGTGTTGTGCAAGTTAGTGTGTGTGTGTGTGTGTGAATGAAGATAGGACAAGGAAGAGGAAGGAAATATCGCGCGAGGTCCGTTTGTTAGGGTATTGCTCCGGCATTCGTTTGATGTTGATCGGAGAAACTACGGAAAACTTCCAATCAGAGCAGCCGGTCGCTAGAATTTTCCTCCAGACATCGGTTGAATTCTACATCTAACTGACAAGCTAGTGTTGAAAAATCCTGCCACCGTCGGGACTCGAACCTAGCACCTCTCGGTCAGAGGCATTGCAGTGACATCAGTTGATGCACTGAGCCACCTATCCTGGTTGACATTTTTGAGAAAATGTTGAAAATGTCCCTGGGGCTCAATAAAAAGTATCTCCAAAAATTAATGAATGTTTTTAAAAATCGCAGAACTTCGACTCAGACCAGATCGACAGGGGTTTATTCAGTTGAGCAAAAATTCTACACATAGTTTAGGCACTAGTGGTGTTCACATACGCCCAGACAGGCAGACACAGACAGATGGACGGACGAACGGACGTTAAAAAGTCAAAACACACATACACCCTTTCGGTATCACTCAGGGGACCCCAAAACGAGTACTTCCGTTAATATCTCGAAATAGATTTTCCGCAGCATTACATAACTTTGAGTAACTAACACGAGAAAGTAACTGGTGGTGCTACAGAATGGCACAGACTTTCCCGTATTAGTTTTCAATTTCCTATAGTCTCAGCCAGCTATTCGGACTTTGTCGTAGTAAAATTTACTATTTTGTTGGCATGGGCTAGATTTATGGCCTTGCTCCATCTTGCCACCTGCCATTTAATGCACCCAACTTATTTTTTAGGTTTTCTCAATTATTCGGTTTCCTAATGGTAGATTCAAAATATTGCTTTTAGAGAAGACTGAAACCTTGTCCTTTACGACAATTTTCATTCATAAACTTGATACCGTTTTTAAGAAAAGGGTGTTTAAGCGTCTGTGGCAATGTGAAATATGAAGCCCTTTTTCACAGGAATCTTGAGAGTTTTTTTTTAAATTTATTTTAAGATATTTTAAGCTCTTCCATTCACAAATGCAATAATGTTTACAAATCGCTGCAAATGTGCATACAAGGCATGCGAAATATTTAAAAAATACATTTGTGTAAATTTTGAAGAAAAACAACAAAATAATACAACAAAACTTTTTTGTTTCCTTAGACAGTGCATTTCGCACTATACGTACAAAAACTTTGAACAAAAAATTTGGAACCTTTTCAGAAAAAATTGGCGTTTGAGCGTTTCTGAAAATGCGAAATTTCGAGTTCATTTCCAAAAAAAAATTTTAGTTTTCGAAAAACTTTAAATGATATAATTTAAAGTACGTGTGCTCATAAATCTAATAATGTGAACAAATCGCCGATAATGTAAATATAAACGACGTGACAGGCTATTCAAAAAGTTTCATTTGTGTTATTTTCGCAAAAACAAAAGAATAGAGCAAAATAGTGTTTATGTCATCTCTTAAAGTACATTTCGCAATATCCCTACCAATAGTTTAAAGGGAAAAAATGGAGCCGATTTTGAAAAAATCTTGCTTTGTTATCTTTTAAAGTTGCATATATTGCACACAAGATTGCGCCATAACTACAAAAATTGTTTTAAAAAAAATTCATGATCTTAATGAAAGAACTAATTATGTACAACAAATTTCTTAGAAAGGAAAAGTCTCTATCGTCAATATTGTAGTTGTAGGAAACGCCGAAAAAATTCAATCTTTTGCAATTTTCGAAAATTCAGTTATCAGTGAAATCGGACCTAAGCCATGTGTATTTTATTCAATTTTTACGAGAAATATAAAGAAAAAATTTGGAGCCATATTTGAGCAAATTTTTAAAATATCCGGGGGGGGGGGTTCGTGTAATGTATCTCCAAAAAGTAATGCACGTTTTTTAAAATTGCAGAGCTTCGAATGACAGTAGATCGACAGCTGTTTTTTGTTGTTGTTTTTTCCAGTTTGGAAAAATTTGTACGCCGTGTAAACGCTAGTGTTGTTCACATACACCAGAGACACTGATGGACGTTTTTCCGTCAATCAATTTTTCGGTATTAAGGACCCACAAAACATGGATTCTGGCTACACCACGAGTTACAGGAAGTAATTTACTATACAACAACACGATTTATCCACATTTTCATTATCAGGACTCGGCTTTGAGAGTTTCCCTGCGCACGATATAACTTTCTCTTCGTATGAAGATTGAGAAGAGAGATAAAGTAAAATAAATGTTCACAATTTGAAATTCCATTAATAAAATATTAATTATATCGAATTTAAAAGTAACTACTTTTTCTGCCTACTGTTTTTTTTATTTCTTTCTATCAGCAATGAAAACAAAGAGATGCACGTAGAAAACGCAGACACGAACAGAGAATCTTTGAAGCACTCTGTTCGAAATCTTTACGTGCAGCACATAGGAATGTCAGGAATTCTGAATTAGTATTAGACAAAATATGCTCATTGCAAAAATATAAACACATTTAAATAAAAACTATTTTTCAAAATTAATTAAATATATTTCCGGAAATAATTTCAAGAAAATTTGGTAATTTGTGAAAATACCTTAATAATTAGCAAATAATAAATATACTGTAAAGCAGATATTAAATGATCAGCAAAATATGTAAAATACGTAATACAGTACAAAATTTGTAACGAAAAATTTAAATATTTTGTTAGGATTGCAACAGTTCGCCTAAATTACAAAATGAGAACAGTAGACAAAACATATGTAATTACATTAGACCCGGACTTTAGCCATGAGATCCACAAGCAGTACCGCGAAACAGAATTTTGACGTTACTGAAGATCATTTTTTTACATGACTAGAGAAGTCTATTTACCCGATTTCAGTGTATGATATGGCGTTAGATTCAGGGTGCATCTCGCCAGCGCGCTATTTTACCACTTTTTCAAATATGTCCGCAAGTATAAAAACATTTTAAAAATTCGATTCGGCTATTTTACTGGGAAAAGGATTAACCAGGTGAATTCTATCAAGGTGACAAACGCCGTTTTGAAATGATAAATCGAATCGTAGGATAAAAGAGCTCTTGCGTTATCTCCGCTTGTTTTTTCCGGTAGTGAAATGGTAATGGAAGATCTTAGAAGTACAATATATCTAAAATACGATGTGAGGAGATGGAATATGGGTGATATTTACGCAATTAGTTCGATTTTTTCTTTTTGAAATCAGCACCAAAGCGGGATCGGTGTTTTGAGTGATACCTCAGACATTCTTATGATGGTATTCGAAGGAAGATGGAATATGTGAATAAGGTAATAGTTTTATACTACTATTAAAGATGATACGAGACCGTTTACCCCTATTACAGCATCACTAGTTTCATATGTGTGGAAAAAATATCTTGAGATGCGATGTGACGGAAGCATCAACGAAGTGACGGGGTGTCTGGCTTGCTGCCCCCGAAAGTTCAGCCTTCTTGCCCGTCGCCGCGCCGCGGCGGCCGCCGCCCGGCTCGCCCGTGCCGGCTTGGCCGCGCCGCCGGCCAACAATGTCCCGGCGGCGCGGAAGGGGAAGGGGGAGTGGGGTGAGGTGTTTTTCGAAATTTCACTTACCGTCGCTCCTATTTATCCGATTTGCATGTTTGACACGGCGTTGGATTCTGGAAGCGTGTCGCCATCGCGCTATAAGCCCACATTTTTGAAATTGTTCCCGGAAGTACGAGAAAAATTTTAAAAATCGAGTTTCTGCTAGTTTTTTTGGAAAAAGGGCTTCGTAGCGTAAATTCTATTATAAACAGGAGTCAAATGCCGTTTACAGATCGAAAATCGGACCATTTGTTCAGACGTAATCGGTAAAGTAAAATTCACTATACTTGGTGCTGCCACGTGGTGGCGACAAATTGAACTAGTATCCGTACATTTAGCCTTAACAACGCCTCAGGGTAAGGGAGACGTGTGAGGAGCATGACGCACTCCCATCACCATACTAAGCTTACTTGGCCTGCCTGAGCTTTTTTCTTTCTTCTCACAGCTGCATAAACTGCGGCGTTTTGTATTAGAAAGCTACAGCTTAAGTTTTGCCGGCTCAGGAATCCAACCCGGGACAGCCTTACAGAAAGCTAGCACTGTGTCCATGAGCGAATCGAAGGAGAAATAGGCTAAAATCTAAGGAGAAAATGTTAGTCACCTGTTTTGCTAAATCTCGCGGAATATGGAATACAGGCATCACTCTTTTCGATTCTCAAACAAATTATCTTTCTTGTGTGTGCCAGTATCTTATCACTCTTACTCTCAACAATTTATAACCCAAGTAAACAACAATATCCCAATCAATTCATTTTCCTCCTTAGTCAATCTCCTGACCTGTTTTTTCACCATTTCCCGACCAATATGTTCCTTCTCCTTAATAGTTTCTATTCTCTCTCAAATTCACTTTTCAAAGCTCTTGATTTGCCGTTTATTTCTTCTTCCAGTCCAGGTCTGAGCATTGTATAGTGCTTTGTGTATTTCTAAACACTTAGTTTTTTACCTACACTCACCTTTTACATAGTCTCCTTTCTTACATTTGACTTGATTGGTGCGATACATTGGTTGCACTATGTATTGAAATAGCTTAGGCCCGGCAAGTTCTCAGTACTGTCTCTAGTTAAAACTCTAATGTAATTTCAGTAGCCTCTTCTTGCGCTCTTATTATCAAGACTTTCGTATGTATCTAATATCGTCGTATTCTGAATTTCATACTTTCAATTATATATCTACAAGTGGAATATTTTTGACCATCTCCATCAGAATATCTATTTTATCTGAATGCATGATGCTCACTACACTCAACTGTTTTAAACCATAATCTTGTCATATAACTAGTCATCAAGATTTACCTTTTACACCTTGAACTCATTTGCTATCTACTGACAATGGGCCTCACCATATCTTTTTTTTAACATTTTGAAAATTTGATACCTACGTGATAAACGGGCCCGTGAATCAGGGAGTATCGCTCTGAATCGCTGTGCACTAAATAAACGTCCTTTCACCACTGATCACTGACGAAATGCAACAATGAATGATGTTAGCCAATACCGCCAATTGTGAATACTTCGACTTGTAGCAAGCCAATTGCAATGCAATCCTTAAAGTAGCTAACAAAAAAATGTATCATGCAACTAACTCTCAGTGCTGCTGTGTGCTTGCCAGAGGGTTAAGAGGTCTTCACTTTATGATTTTGCCACAAGCTGTCATTCCCATCTTTTACTATTGCACACTCGCAAGCACTCCGTGTCCCAGGTTCACGACTCAAGCTCCCAGATCGCTCTGCTCGTCTCAATTTTCTGCCTCCACCTAGCTGTGTTTTGCCTTTAGCAGTAGTATGTCTATGCTTAACTATGATATTTCTCTAGCCCATAAATATTTTTACGTTAACACAGAGAAATCCTTCATAATCATTCATTAATTATCTATCTCTTGTTTACCATAACTACGATGTCAAACATTCTAATATGTTCTGTCTCCAAGTATCCACAATTTCCAACCCACAGTAATTGTTTGTTCACCTCTCCTTGCTGTTCTCGTTGTCACAGTGTCTCGTTGCTCACTCACCTCAGTCACTCGTCAGAGTTTATTCCCGTTGCACGTGGTAAGTGGTTAACCTGCGTGTGGCCGTGCGTCCGGCACTCACGACTAGACCTCTTATCCCATTTGGGGGCAAGTTTCAGTCTGTTTGTAAGAAACTGGCCATTTTTTCCTTCCATGTCCTTCGAGAACAGTGCTGTTGTTGTTGTTATTATTATTACTATTATTCCACTACATCACGACTAAAGATGTTACGAGTCGGCTCAAAATAAAATCTACTCCAGATTGCAACCAGCTATACCTAAGGACCCGATCTAGGGTCTATCTCTGAATCTAAAATACTTTGCGCAAAATGTGGGCTGTTCCAAATAAACCGATTTCTTGCACTTCCCAATCTTTTGAATTACTTGGAAATTTAGACAAGTTCTTACACAACTTTTGCGGAACAAATCTCAGAACTCCAATAGCTATCGGGATGACCTGTGCTTTTACGCCCCACATTCGGCTGATCTCGATTTCCAAACTCTTGTATTTAAGACGTTTCTCTGCCTCCTTGGTAACGACGTTTTGATCGCAAGGTACAGCAACATAGACAAGTAAACACGATTTGTTCTCCAAATCCCGGATAACTGTATCCGGTTTGTTTGCCGCTGTTGTGCGATCAGTTTGAATTTGTTGGTTGTACAACATCGTACACAATCCAACAGACGTCACCGGTTTTGGTGAGTGTTCGTACCACTTGGGGCATGTGTTTGGAACTTCGAGGGCGGTACAGATTTGCCAGTGGAGGTAGCTACACACCCTGTCGTGTCTTTTCAGGTATTCGACCTATGCTAGGATTGGACAAGCTAAGACAATATGATCAGTGGTTTCTACGTGTTCCTGCCAAATGAGGCATTTATCATCTTGGGAAATTTGGAGAACCGCTTTATGATAATGTCGTGTTCTCAGGGCTGATCTTGGACAGCTATTACAAGAACTTCCGATTCTGGCTTCATTCTTCCCCTTTTAAGCCACATAAATGATTGATCTTTATTGATCTGTGCTCTGTCCATTCGTTTCAAATATTGTCCGAGGGGTGGTTTGTGTCTCCACGACTTCTTTAACATTTTTGTGGTTTAATATTGTTGGCACATTATTATTATTATTATTATTATTATTATTATTATTATTATTATTATTATATTTTTAAATTAAATAGCAGATAGGGACAAATAAAATCATGGGAAATATGACGCATGGAGAGAAATTATTATTTAAACCACTTCTGAACTACTGTTTGGGACAAGCGATTCGACGCGATTCTGACTGCTGGTGGAAAACTGACCATTTTTCGTATTCTTTTAATTTAATTTTTTTAAATCCCAGTTAATAAAATGAAAAATACTTCCAAACCTATCTAAAGCGTCAGTGACGCCCTCAATAATTTAGTTACCAGTGTTCATTCTCTTTATAAAAATATAATTATTTTAGTTGTTAGTGTTTTTGTCTTTATGTTGTTTTGGTAGCCTTACTGCAGGAAAATGTTTTCCACTTCGCCCCAGGGAGAAAAATGATGACAAATAGAGAAGCGTCGGAGTCGAGAGAGAGGAAATACAACTGACGATTCAGAGGAACTTACAATCGAGTTATCCAATAAGTTACGCATGGGAGTCGTGGAAGAGAAGTTCCACAATTACAACGCATAGCGACGCACGTTACGCGGCGTCACGCTCCGTAAGGCTGTCTGGCGGCATGGGCCTTTCAGCGATAGAGAGCTCATGGATATAAGAGGATTTCTTTGCGAAGTGCAATAAAAAGTATACCATCGTATTGATGTGCATTCAGAAGTCTGTCACAAATACTTCATTCAATAGAAAGCGCCGCACCTATTTCTAATGTTTAATAAAGAATACGGGCACGTCAGTAGTATAGCCTCTAAGAGCAGTCATCACTCAAAAATCATGCTTCCGGGTCCAAATGCTGACCCTTACTCGTACATAAATGAAATTTAGTAATTAGGAAGCGTATAAAATATAGTAGTTTCAATACTGTCTTTTGAATATTAGCATTTGAAACGTCATCAGTATGGAATTAGATATGCTTCTATCAGCAAATATGTCGACTTTCCACATTCCATCCAAAGATTGTGGATCCTGAATAACTCATTAGCGTGTTCTAGGGTTCAAATACTCGCATATCAACAAAATTCGTTCACCAAATTTACATTATGAAAGTTGTAGAATAATGTATTTTCTTACCTGGCGTTAATTTACCGTTGATTGATAATTTTGTATCTATAAACCAGTGATGTCAAGGTGTGCTACTGTTGGCAGTGGCACGCCTCGCGGTACCGTGCCATGCCACGAGCTTCTCTGCGCCACAAGCGTCGGGAGAGGAAATTATTAGTAACCCCGCCGTTTTACAATAGTGATGGCGTTGTGTCTTGCGGCGGGATTATGAACTGCGTGGAGAGGCGATTTCGTTGTGGCACTCGAGCCACGGACTCCCGCTCGTGGCATCGATATTGACAGTACGGCTATAAACTGTCACGACCTAATCTCAGCACGCACCGTCAGCGCACTCTCGAATGTTGGTAACAAATTTAGTTCAGTTTTCTCACTAAGAACCATGCATCAAATTTTCATCCAAAAGAAGTAGAATTAATGTACATGTATACTACCTAAGGTTAGTAGTATTGATTCCTTTACCTTTGAGTTAAAGATATTGTAGAGACAGTAATTCCAAACGTTCTAGAAATCCGTGAAGTTGGCACACTGGAATATTAAGTCTGAGCGAGGTTATTCCATTTGGGGTTTACGATGAATGACTGGTAAAAACCAACGCAACAAGCTCTCAAAAAAAAAAAGGACTGAAAATCAGCAGCCAGCAAGCAAGCAGGATTAATTTTTAATCTTCACTTTATCAAACTATTAGAAATTCTTTTCTTTTGAACTTATTTTGATCATTCCACTCGTGAAATTAATACCAATAGTGTTCAACTATACATATAAAATTCACCAATCAAGGCGGCGTATGTATTATAACAGAACCTCTTTGATTTTAACATGCTTTAAGTTATTTTCAATATTTAGTGCGTTTGAAAATCTGTTTAACGTAATTTCATTCGCGTTCCTCGCTTCGCGTGTTGGGATTTATCGACAATTTCCAAAGCACTCTTATTACTTATGACAATGTATTTCTAAAAGTATCACCCACTTCCACCGCCCAGCAACACCATCACATAAACCTCAGAGTCCTGTTCCAACCGTTACAACAAGCTCACGAAAAAACAGCAGGCGCAAAATCGTGAGCGAGAGAAAGTAAAATTCGGATCCCGGCGCGGCGCGGCGCGCGCGGTGTCCTGCACGGGAGACGGCGGGGCGCGACCCAAGCGACGGCGCGCCCGCGGCGCTGCCACCGGCGCCGGTGCAGCCCCGAGAGAGATGTTAGCGCTACAGAGTTAAACACGAGGTCCCCCGGTTGTAAACTTGTTGATTTTAATCACTATTACTCGTCGCAGCACCGCCGCCCCTCCGCCCGCCGTGCCCCGCTCTCGGGCCCCGGGCGAGGCAATAACGTTTAGTCACGGCGAGGAGAGGAGAGGAGAGGGCTGAGAAGGAACGGGGGGGGGGGCGTGGCGAGGGGCAGACGATGCGTTTGAAATGACCGAATGCAAATTGGAGGCCGCTCCGCCGAGGGACGCGCGACGCGCGCGCGCCACGTTTCGAAACAGCACCACGCGCCGCCATTAAGGGCGTTACTTACTCCCTCGGCTGACGGCGCCCCCGCGCTCAACGACCAGGAAACTGGGGCTAGCGATGGCGGCGCGGCGCGGCGGCTGGAAGACATCGGCAGAATTTGACGCTTTTTGGAGGTGATTAAAGATATTAATTGAAAAGAAGTTGTTTTTTTTATGTTTTCGTTGCGAAACGCTTGAGACCTAATCATTTGGTCGACACTCGTACACATTCAGTGTTTCATCTTTTAAAATTGTATTTCTATTCTTTTCGTTTCAATTTGATTTAATTATTTCAACAAAACTTCACTCAAATAAATTTTGAGAGAACTCTTTTTTGAACAGGTTATTTTAGCGCTTGAATTTGATTCCGTGTTGAATTTATCCCTTTTCGCACCCTGATGTGGCTGACTTACTTGTACTGTACTCTCAATCTTCCCTAAACGGGAATTAAAATGTATCGCCTAAATGCGTATCAATCATTGATCCGTTCATTTTGAGAATTTATAGCTGTTGTGAAGAACTCTCAAGTTCATCAGTGTGCTTATTAAGATTTTTCTTCGGCACATGCAGTAAGATTGCTCAAATCATGCGAAAATATTAATATTTTTGAACTTTTCGGTCATGAGTCAAATAATGCAGCTCTTAAGAGACATTTTGCCATCATTTACTTTGCCTCAATGAAAATCATCTCCATCATAACCACTAGAAACATTCTGAGAATTTATTTGTCAAATAAATATCCATTTGTTCGGATAAATATAGTGAAAAAATGATTCGGGAAACCACGACGTGGCCAAGGTGTGCATTGAGCTGACAAGAATCGCGTGAATTTGTTAATACAATGGAAGAAGAATAGTGGGAAAAGAAGGGAGAAAGGCAATCGACGGCAAACGTTTTGGAAAAGCTTGAAATTGAGGATGCATCGTAACAGGTCATATGGGGTCATAGTGGTAGAGGTGGTGTTGGAGCTGTTTGGGCAACAGTGTGAGTAGGACGGAGGGTACGGCAAAGACACCCCCAGACACTGCTAGATGCAGTAGGGGACGTGGCGGAAAAGCGCGGGACCCGGGGACGTGGCGAGGAGCGGCGCCGGGGGGGCGGGGGTCAAGGGCGGGGGCGGGGTTGGGCACTTGGCGGGACGGCATGGGGGCGGGTTCCACCGTTAGCCCCACCGGCTTTACGAGCGCGTTTTGAAACGGTCGCTTGTTGGTCGGCAGCGGCGGCGGCAATACAAGTTAAGAGCGAGGGTTGCCAACTTTATTTGTCGCCCTGACTTCGGGGCGGGTTTTATTGAGGGAAGGAAGGCAGCTGGAAGGGAGGGCGCAGGAAGATGCTCCGAGCCAATTACGCACACGCTCGGATGCGTTGCTATAAATACGGCGAGGCAATAGAGAGAGCAGCCGCATTGGCGCCCTGTCGTAACCTGCACACAGAGCGCCCGCTTCCTATACCACACGCGCGCGCGCGCGCACGCCCACCTTACCGGCTATTATATAACGGCGCCCCCCGCTCGTCTATTAAGCGCTGAAATAGGGCTTCCGATTGGACGATAAAGAGAAACACACCCGGCGCGCCCACAAATCAGCGGACATTACGCAACGCACCAATCGCGTGTGACACGTCTTAGCAGCTCTGGAACGGGCGCTGCCAAAAGATAGGATCCGACGCTGCCAGCGCCGCGCGACAGGCCAAATTACGCCGGTGCGGTATCCACGGCACGCATCTGGGCGCCCCGCCTTGTACTCGCACGGCCGGGCCTCGCGCATTTCTGCCACTCGCCCAATGTTTCTCTTTCTCTGATCTCGAATGTTCCTGCTCTCCGTACCCACCAATGAGTGACAAATGCTGCAATAGGAGGAAGTCGAAAAATTAAACCACAAATTAGGGCTATTTAATGAGCTCGTCTGAAGTTTCATTGCTATTCACACAACGAAGTGTGGTGACAGAACAAATAAGTCTACATCAGAGCTTTAAGTAACTGACTCGTCTCGGAGCAAACAGTAATTAATAAATGTTTGTGTGTTTGAATTAGTCTTAATAATAGATAATAACGAAATAGCTGTACATTAGTTTTCTCAGTTAAACAATTATTTTCTTTCAAATGTTTGGCTCAAGATTTGAGTAATTTACATTTTTTTCATTTATGACAATATATTGGATTTTATAATAAAATTCAAATTACAAGAATTATTATTAATGCGAAATCATAAC
>JAHLJT010000971.1:0-55868 GCA_031308135.1 Acheta domesticus
AATTAAAGTAAAAGATAGCGAAACCCGGCGTCAGTGATACTTTTCACACCTAAAGGTGAAGATGATCTGTGCACTGATCATGACGGCTTCCTGCCACCGAGATAATACTGAAGCAGACGCGCCAGCCTGTAACAGTATCCGACCGCGTCTTAATGCAGCGCATCTCTGTTCGTCAGTATTCAGTAATAATGTAGGAAAATATCTGATTTTTTAAAAATACATTTCATAAAAATTATGTAAAAGACAAGAAAATTGACAAAATAAAAAAATATTTGGTGAATATATCAAAATATGTGAAATATGTAATGTAGTACTAAATATGTAAAAATATGTAACGAAAAAATTGGATATTTTGCTAGGACGGCAACGATTCGCCAAGATAACACTATTGAGAACGATAAGTAAAAAGACAAAAAATAAGTAATTACATAAAACTCCGGTCTCTAGTCATCTATTCAGGCAAGTGCATTAACATAATAATTGCAAAGACGCTTAGCTAAAATGTACCAGGCCAAAACTGTAGTACTTTTAAAAATATTATTAAGTCTACATAATTCAGAAATTAAAGTAAAGATAACCATTTAAAGATAAATATTCAAAGTATAAATAACGGATGCAAAAAGGGTAAAGATAATTCAATTCTTTTAATTACGAAAAATGTTTAAACTTTAAACAATAGGTAACTATTTTGTATTTTAAAATCAGCAAATTTCAATTAAAATCGTCTCCTATATTATTTCAGTAGAATACTTTCTCTTTGCGGCTCTCACACGCAACTAATATTTATAAATGGAGTCTCTAAAGAAAGAGAATTTCACGGAGACGTGACAAATTGCACTTTGATTTAAAAAATAACAAGGATTTGTTTAAAAAACTCATTTAAATATTAATGTAATATACATCTCGCAACGCACATAAGGATTTTTGAATCTATATCGTTATATAACTCCTAGACAAAGAATTCTAGGGCCTTGAAAACTAAAATTTTGAGGCCAATGGCCTCAAAGAAACGTTTCTCACTCCGTAATCTACAGGATGAGATCTTCTTGAACCTTCTATTAAATATTTGCTGGTTCGATGCTTCTCGATTCTAACCTACCTGTTCCGAAATTACTAATTACTTGATTTTCTAAGCAATTGAATTACTCGGATGTACCTCTTTGCTCGATAATAAAGTTAAATAATAATAATTTGTTTTGATAAGGTGTGTTATATTGTTATTACTTACAAGGTGACATATAGAACATATGGCAGAGGATAGTCTTGAAGGTTTGAAGAAAAATATATATTACAGACTTAATATGGATATGGAAAAATAAGGAAGACGGTGGGGTATAGCTTGTGAGAGTTCTCGCACAGGTACGCTAGTGTATTTAATTAAAGTAGATATTGTCACACTCCTGTAACATTTTGAATCACTGTAACTTTTTGAATTGTTATTTTGTAGTATTGTTATGCGTCAAGAGAGTAGTCACCAACACAAGTTTTGTCTCCAATTATCGAAAATTATTACCAGTAATGTCCTCGAAAGAGTGGTAATTTTCAGGCTCACGATGAAGAGTACATATTACAGCAGCTCTGAGATACGTAACTATTGTTGAGTATTATAAAAACAACGGAGTTAGGAATTAGGAACTAAATAAAAGTATAAATAACAAGAATATAATTGTATTTGTATTTTTTTAAATTTGTTTATTTTAAGTCGCATCAAGAGCTATGGTTATTAGCGACTACAAATTTATACATTACATAACATTTTCTTCAGTTATAACTAGTGGTGCTACAGAATGGCACAGACTTTCCCGTATTAGTTTTCTATTTTCTTGGGTCTTCGCTAGCTATTCGGAATTGCCACATACTCTTTCTTGCCAGATACCATCTATCATCGCCAAAAGTACATTTTTTTGTCATTTTCTTAATTTTTCAGTTTCCTATTGGTAGAACGGAAACATTAATTTTAGAATATTAAAGAACACAAAAACCTAGCCGTAAATGGCAATTTTCTTTTAAAAATTATGTGCCGTTTAAGAGAAAATGGCGTTTTAGCACTTCTAAAAATGCGAAATTTGAACCTCATTTTCACAGAAAATTTTTGAGTTTTCAAAATACTTTATTTGAAGTTGTTTGAAGCACATACACTCACAAATATAAGAATGTTTACAAATCGCTGGTAATGTGCATATTAAAGATGTGAGAGATCTTTCAAAAAAATTACATTTATGTAATTTTTGAAAAAACAATAAAATAACTCAAAATAAACTTTACGCTATACTAAAGAGTGTAATTAGCACTATCCGTTACAAAAGTTTCAAGAAAAAAATTGCAGCCATATACGAGAAAATGGCGTTTGAGCATTTCTGAAAATGCCGAAATTTGAGCTACTTTTCACACAAAACGGTTGTGTTTTCGAGAAACTTTACTTGATATTATTTAAAGCATATATACTCGTAAATATAATAATGTGAAAAAATCGCCGATAATGTAAATATTAACTACGTGAGAGACAAGTAAAAAAATTTACATTTTTGTAATTTTTGAAAAAACCAACCGATAGACCAAAATGGCTTTTATGTGATTGATAGAGTACATTTACCACTATCCCTACCAAAAGTTTAAAGACAAAATTTGGAGCCGTTTTTGAGAAAATCTTGTTTTTGTAATTTTTTAAAATTGCACATATTGCACGCAATATTGCACGAAAACTACCAAAATTGTGAAAAACATTTACATGTCCTTTATTAAAGAACTCAATATGCAGAACAAATTTCATTTGAAAAAAATCTCTATCTTCAATTTTGTAGTTGGAGAAAGACGCCGAAAAAAATTCAAACTTTCACAATTTTCGAAAATTTAGAGTTATCCGTGAAAACCCGACCTATGCCATGTTAAAAAGTGTATTCATACAAGAAATATAAAGAAAAAACTTGGAGCCGTTTATGAGAAAATGTTGAAAATCCCCGGGGGGCTTCATATAAAGTACCCCCAAATTTTGAAGAATCTTTTTCAAAATCACAAAGCTTCGACTAGAATCAGATCGACCGGGGAATATCCATTTTGGAAGAAATCGTACGTATGGTTTAGGCGCTAGCAGTGTTCACAGACGGACAGACAGACGGACGGACAGACGGACGTTTTCCTTTCAATTGGGTTTTCGGTATTAAGGACCTAGAAAACAGGGTTTCTGGCTACACCACGTGATAGGGGATTTTTTTTCTCAATTTAGCAACTGGTTTTATCCACTTATTCGTTTTCACGGCCCGGCAATTAATTTTTTTCCGCCGAAAATTGGCCATTTTTTCGCGCAGCATTACATAACTTTCCCTGTATACGGGAAAGTAAAAACAATGATAAAATAAAAAGTACAGAAAAATTATACAGAATAATTTAACAGTTTGAAATACATTTAGTAGGATTATATGTCAGAGAGAAATTACATGATTTACAGGAATGTAGTACTTTTTTTTTCGATAATTCTCGGATGTTAGGATTAGTTCTTCCTCATGCACATCAATATTCTACTCGCGTCTGTGTTCCTGAAATAGATTACAGTAGTATAGCAAATGATGGATGTTGAGAGAGGTATTGCAGGGCACACAGGTGGGAGGGGGATCTCTGGTTAGAAGAAGCTAAAATTACAATGACCAGTTCTTATTCTTGATAAGATCACCTGTTCTTTTTTAGAAAAGTCTTTGGTGGTTTTCAAGGAGTAAAAATTTCGAATTTTTTTGTGCAAATTGCTAGACGTCAATGTTCTCCAGTGGTTGTCCCATATCTTCTGCATTCTCTTTATGGAGTGTGACCAGAGATCAGTCCATAAGTGGGAAGTTGCTAAAACTCTTCCGATTTCTGGCGTTGTCATCTCTTTCTCAACACTTATGTCATCTTCAGGTATCTCTTTGTAATTTGGTAGCCAGGTCATTACTAGTGTCTTATTGGATTGCAAGCAATAGTACAGTTCATGAATGTTGTCTATCATTGTTGCACTCGAGCCACCATTGCATATTTTATTAATTGCTTCAATAGATGTGGAAAAGACAACAATTTTTCTGCTGTTAGATTCCTTTGCAAGTTTGAAAGCTGTCAATATGGAGCACATTTCTGCAGTAGTATTTGTATTAAAATTAGCAATAAATTAAAATGAGGGAGAGTGATATATTTCACAGCGTGTCAGCGGCAGGATCTAGAAGTTTCGGAAGCGTCGTAATGTAAACGCGAAAGCTAGCGGTTAAAATACATTTTAGTTTACAACGTGTTACTATTAATAGCAGACTCCATATTGTTTTGCGTCTTTCTATTTTCCATTAGTACAAACGAAAATATTTCAAATATACTTAAAACCTCTTCTGAATTATTTTCTGCTTTAAACAATCATTAAACGGATCTACCTCTTGTTCTAAATATATATTTCTTGATATTCGAACTGGTGTCACATTGACCGCGACTGTTCAGCTGCTCGTTTACTATATTTGTTTCAGACATCTTTTTTTTATTAATTTTATTTTAGTCGCGGCAACATCGCGGTTATTAGCGACTTCCAGTATAATACAGTTACAATCATCATATATATTATTAGTGTAAGGCAGTTTCGATTTAGAACTACTACGGATACATTACGCGACCGATTTCGCTCGGGAAGCATTTTTCTTGAAGCTCTTTTTTCATTGCGTCGGCCCTGGGAATAACTTTTTAAATTCTTTTATTATAACAATAAATATTTGAAATAAAATGAGCAGACGGGCAATCAGTGCGATTCGATGGTGATCATTGATTCTCTTCAGAATCGATTCTTGAATCGACGGGAACAGCGGCATGAGAAAGCATGGCCGGCCCGACCAGAGAGCAGTAGCATTACGCGGCGTGAAGCAAAGATGACGTTGCACATTGGGACGAAAACTTATTGTACCGTGGCAGCATGCTTCAATACTTCGTAAATTCAAAGTATGTACGGATGAATTCACTTAGAATTTTACGTTTTGTATTACCAGTTTCACATTATATTTAACCATTTACTATTTCATGTTTTGAAACATTGCAGTTGCTGAATATTTTTCAGCAGCTTGCAAAAGCCACGAAAAATCCATTCGAGCGTGGCAATGAGCTTTGAAATTTGTGAATCCAAAATAGGTAGGAAAGGTACGTATTAATACAATTGGGATTTTATGTGTTATGGGTTTTATGTGTTACGTTCGCGCCTAACCAAACCTAACATAACCTAATTTTTTCAGTTGTATTTGTACAAGTAAATTTGTTTCAACTACGAAACCAAACTAATGTAAATAATTTATTCAAAGGAGTAACGGTGTTTCATTCCTTTTTTATAAAGATAAAAAGTAACTTATTGTATCCATAAATGTGCTTTTTGCACTATTTCCCCCTTGATTTATTCTGTTGATTATGTGCATTTATTGCAATATTTTTTTCTTGATTGATTGGTTTTATTGATCTTTATTACATTAACATTTTCAGCTGTTGTCCATGTGAATTGGTTTCATCTACCAAACGTAACTAAAACATGTCTGTGCTGCAATAACGTTATATCCAGTAGTCTTACTATATAACTGAATTGTTATGATGTGTAATTTGTAGATAGATTGGCATGTATTTGTATACTGATATTGATGAATCATTTTCAGCAAAGTGCTAGGCCACTGACAAATTGTTTGTGTGGGAGTGCAGTATAACCTTTTTCAGCATTACATTTTTAAAGAAAAGAAAAATAGTAATTTACTTTACCCATAAGTGTATTTCTTTTAATATTTTCTCTGATCAATACTGAAAATTACTAATAAATTAAAAAATATCACAATGCTGTAACATTGTTGGTGCTAATAATTTGTTAATATACAACTGAATTATTATGGTTGATCATTTGTAGATATATTCTATCTACAATGTATCATTTGTAGAATTTGTATATTGATGTTGATGAATTATTTTTCAGCGACTTGCAAGGTCACTGACTAATTATTTATGTGTGGCTGTTTGTGGAGCTTTGGAAGTTCAAAAGTACGCGTTAATTAATGAATGAAATGATATAAAATTGTGTGTTATGATACAGTATATTATCATTGCTACAGTAACATTTGACACAAGTTTATTGTTAGGACATAACTGAGTTGATATGATTTGTAATTTGTAGCTACAATGGCATGTAAGAGGCGATTGACTTTGAAAAGCTAACGTAAAAAAAGGAAGAAAGATCAAAACAACAGAAACAGTCCTCCACGCCAAGTTAATGTGTTCAGAAGATCAGGGGAAGCAGATGTAGCAGTCTACAAATTAGTATACATAGTACAGCCAAACCGTAGTGTGAACAGGAAGGGTATGATGCACCAAACATATAACATGATGCACCAAAACGAAAAAGATGTCCAGAAAGTTTATTTTGAAGAAATGTCTGTATTTTTTGAGTGCTTTAACTAGAGACATTTTGCCTCCGAAAAAGCACAAGGCGGGTTTATTAAGCCAAGCAAAATCTGATATTGTTTCCCCTATTGAGGTTCCTGAACTCCTAGGAAAATTAATTACAAAAAATGATGAAAGATCAAAACATTACTTGAGTAATATTAGAAGTTATTTGTACTAATGTCCTAGCATTTGTCTCTGTGCAAGCAAATCGTTTAACATTTAAAAACCATAGGCCGTACTGTTACGCATTCAAGGGCATGTATACCATTCAGTGATACCTGTACATCTCAATAATGTCAATCCTTTAAAGTATGCAAATCTCTCTTTATTCGAGACTCGGACAATTCTTTACAGTTCAGAATAAATCAAGTTAGTAATAACGAATGCGAAGCAGATTTAATATTATTGATGGACAGGCTTCTCAATGTCAATCCGTATACCCAATTGTTTCAACATAAAGTTGATGTGAAACAAATTTGAAACAAACCTGTTCTAATTCTCTTCCTATTTACCATCTCATTTTTTCTGCGGAATACTTTTGATAAAAGATATTACGATCTATCAACAACTGTAGAAATTGCTTCTGTATTTTTAAGTGACGATAGAGGTCCCTCCAACAATATTTCTTTCACAATTCATTTTGAAGTATTTGGTCATCGAATGAAAATAATATCTGCTCTCGACTCGGATACTGAACTCATTTCTTATCCATTACTTTTTGTACGTAGAGAATCATTGCGGAAGCTTTGGATGAGTCTTGATTCTGTCCATACAACTTTGGTTTGTAATGTTGTTACTCAGTTGCAGTACTATTCTTACCTCTTAGCAATAAGAGGTGGTTTTCAGCCCTTTGCCCAGTTCTGGAAGACTGTTCCAACAATATGTTGTAGATTCTTACATCAAAATTTTATCAAAAACAAAATAAACAAAATATTTAGCATCCCTTATAACTTTTTAGGTGCAAAATAATTCTGTATGGTGTTGAATTCCATTATATTCTTAAGTGTTTTCCGAAAATAATAAAATACGATGTGTAGAACAGTAATTGTGAATAGTTAAATAATTGAGTAATGTTTATTTAATATCTTCATGCATTTTGAGGACTATTAGTTAACATTTCACTTATAATACCAACATAGGCTCTTGCTTCTCTAGAGGAAATAAACATTTTTCCAGCTTGAAATTGAGTTGTTTCTGTGCCATTTCAGATAATCTCTCTGAATATTAATTTCATGCATGCATACATTACAATAAGAGGGAATGATTTAAACATATTTCAATATCGCGCATGGAATTACAAAATGTATCCCCCCTAAGAACTACATTGTACATTGCAGAGCTAAAAAAGTGTATGACCTGCAATTGTCTCAAGTTAGATTTAATTTTATAAAATTAAGAGGAAAAATATTGTTTTGGGAATACTATATTTTAGAGGATAGACAGTCCTGAAAGCTTAGACAATGGATGTGTTATTTTATCAATATAAATTTCAATACTTGCGTTGGTTACGTTTTCCACTTTGATGTGCAACGTATCATGTACCGGTAAACTGAAATTGAAGTTTTATGATACATTTATTCATGTTTTAAACTGAATGGATTTAAAAAGTGGTTTCACATGGATTTTATTCATAATTGCATAAGTTACGTTTTAACAATGAATACAATCACTTTAATGTAGTGGACAAATAATAATGATTCACGTTCATTCATTACCATATATGTATGGTATATCGTAACAAATTCTTTACACGTAAAATTTTAATCACTCAAATAAATATAACTCACGTAAAATTTAATCACTCATATATCTAATATATCAAGAAATTGTTTAAAAACCATATGATAAATGTATTTTCATTGAATTGAAAGTCATTTTTTAAATTTTGTAAACCTTTCAATCCTTCATCTGAAAAACATGCTTACTTTTGCAAGTTTCTTTTCTTTACCTGATCGCTTACGGAATGGAGAAAAAGAAAACCGCTCATTTAATGAGCGGGTATACCTCTAGTATAATTATAATGCAGTTAGTTACAATACAGTAGTAGAAAATTATAACAATTACATTTCCAATTATCTTACAATAGTAATAACAATTCAGGGATAACAATTACAGTTTACATGAATCCATTGGCTTTAAATGTCCATAAATATGTTAATGGCTAAACAAAATTTGATTATTTTTTCTTGGTCTTCTTTAGAATGCAGTATTGTTTGGTGGTTAAATCCATTTGATACTCTTTGGCTGCTATACCTGGAACATACTTTGAAAATGTGATCAAGGTTTAAAGGTGAATTGCATAAATCACATGAGGGTGGATTTTTGCAAAAATTGCAAAAATCACCTGATTTTTGGATCAAATATAGATGGCTTAATTTACAATGTCCAGTTCGTATTCTTGAAAGGACTACTTGCTCCCTGCGTCGGAATTTAGTGTCGGTGCCTAGTGCATAAAAACTGTTTATAGATTTATGAAGATAGCTGGCTTTATAATTTGTCCATTCATGGCTCCATTTATTTTTCATTTCTTCCTCAACAAATTTTAAAATTTCTTCAACTGTACATGATAAGTTATGTACATTTGTTGATATTTGAAGATCAGTTAATGTATTACTTATACTGGCGCCTCTGGTTATGAAGACCGGTTCAATTTGAGAAGGGATCCATACTAGAACCAAATTTATTCCCGCCTTAATGATCTGAAGATATTCTTCTACAATAACGATGTTTATTTCTGTTTTAGTACTCTTGCTCCAGTTGACTGATGATAATGAACTTGTGAGCAGAATGACATTAGGAGAATGAAGCTTGGGGATGTATTTAAGTGCTGACATTAAGGCATAGGACTTTGTAGTTTTATGGCTGGCATATTGCTTAAGCTGGAACTTTGTGTTATCAGGCATGCATACAATGGCTTCTTTCCGGTTTGATTGGAACTGCCGTGAATGGAGATTACAGAATAGTTGGAGTAGTTGCATCAATATAATTCCATGACTTGTTTAGCCATTTGTCCGTTGATAGGTTTCTCTTTTGATATTTGGTTAAGGTCAAGTCGATTTTGACGTTTGAAATAGTTCAAGGTGGCACAGCAGGAAATCTTTGTTTCTCAATATGGTTGTATTGAATATCGAATTCATTTAGTAAATTTTTAACTCTGGAGTAGAAAGGTTCTGGACGTACAATTTCGCCATTCATGACCTTGCTAACGACAGTTCTACAATATATATGTGGCTTGAAGGTGAGGCCTCAAGAGGATCTCAAGAAATTCGGTCTGGTTTAGTTACGCGTGTACAGCAACTTCCTGCTTCTACCAATCATCTAGTCCTTTTATTGATAATGCTGCAGGCCAAAAAAATCTGTTCTGAATGTTCTTATTATAAAATACATCTCTACAAACTGTGGATAACAAGTTTCTGGGCAAATCTACATGGAATGTGATCAAGACTTCGGCCAAATTGAAAAGCTAAAAAATATCAACAGTACGTGTTGATACCACATGACTGAGTTAAGGTTGTGACACGTCCCAGCCGAAAGTTAAGTGCCAAACGTATGTCAACAGATGATTTTGTATCAATAGAATCTATGAATGATCTTGTCAAAGACAACGTTACAGGGATGCGCTGTATTCAATGGTTTCATCTAGAAAAGGATCATCCATACACACTGTATTAGCAGAATACTCTAAACGAAGACATACATTTTGAATCAGTCGACCTCAGGAAAACCAAGAAAGGACAACCACGTTCATCCACACATTTACAGTTACTGTATGAATCATCTCTTGCAATGACAACTGCAAAATATAAGAATCCACAGCAGTTGCTTCAGTTTATACCTCCTGTCCACCATCAGTTTTACAGTGATCTAAAACACACAATCCAGAAACGAAGTGCTTCAAGATGCCATTGAAGAGTCCAGTACAAATAGTTGCGAAGACACAACATGGGAGTCGGAATGAATTACCATTTGTGAAATAATAATAATAATAATAATAATAATTATTATTATTATTATTATTATTATTATTATTTATTGTCATTATACTGATTCTGAATGTCAAATCGGTATTTTCAGATCACTTCCAATCTAATAAGCTCATAGAAATACGAATGTAAGCGACACATTTGGTGGCAAATGGGTGTAAGTACACGTAAGCGTTTTGGAAAAAGATCCTATTTCAATATGTATTCAACAAAATCCATAGAAATTGTAAATATAAGTTCGTTAATAACTACAGAAAGAATAATTACTTTAGAAATGCTTCTAGAACACTTCGTAATTTTTATTTCGATCCAAACTTTAAGGCTCATTAATTCTAAACTACGTTTCTGTCACTTACACCTCTTTGATTCTAACCGCCTCAATTATTTTAGAAGATATCAGAACTTGTATCAGTTCCAGAAACTTCTTGTACTGAAGTACTAATTTTCAGTTTATTAATGATCCTTGTAAATCTATTCTTGATGGATCTTTCAGTGAGTTTAGGATAAGTCAGTCATCATTTTTATAATAGCTTCAGTGTCATTGGAGTAATCGTTTACTATCAATATGGGATCTGGAGATCCAAATGAATTTTCTAAAAATGATTTAAATTGATTATATGTTAAGGGAAATTTATTTGGATTGGATTCAATCATATCTTTTATGGGGGCAATAAGTTCTTCAACAGATTTAGATGGTAAGTTGTCTTGGTCATTGAGTTCTTCATTTTTGTTCTTCCTCTTTTTTTTCTGGGTTGCTTTTGGGACACTTCAGCAGTAGTATGCATGTTATTGTTTAATGTTTCTTGTAGTGATGAAGATTCAGAAGGAATACTCCTTTTATTTAAATTAGGAAAATTTGTACTGTCCATTGGAGGAGGTAAGTGGTCTTGTGTTAGAAATTCGGTTGGTTGCTTCTGAGATTCTTCATTATCAGGTGTGATGTTTGGTATGTCAGTGGGGTTATGTTCTTTTCCATTATTCAAAGGCTTGGAAGGACATTGGCTGGCAATGTGTCCTTCTTGTTTGCATTGAAAACAAGTTATATTGTCTGTAGAGAAATAAATTCTGTAAGTAGTGTCTTGATAATATAGTAATGTGGACTCCGGTACATTTTTGATATCATCTGGATCAATGAAGACTTGTCTTCGGAAGCTCATAATGTGGGATAGGCTTGGTTCTGAAATACCAGCTCTAATGAATGTGATGTTGGTAGTGTTCTTAATTTGTTTGGCATGAAGCACTTTTAAAATTTCATCATGAGGAATAACCGGACAAACGTTGGAGATTATGACACGTACGTGTTTATTAATTAGAGGTCTTACATTTAACTTGTAGTAATTGATTTCGATTACTTTGTGTCTTTCTGTAATTTCCTGGACAGTTTAAGCTTTAGAAAAGAATATGCATATCCTGTTATTTGATATTCTTGATATGAATCTAATTTTACTGGGGTTCACAATAGAGGCAATTTTGGTTATATAGTCCTTAATGCTGATGTCATCATTTGCTTTAATTACAATAGCTTGGTCTTTTTTGGGAAACATATCGCTTTGAGCAACGTTGGAGTAAGATTTATTTACCTGAGTTTGTTGACTACCAGTGGAATTGGAGGTTAGGACTCCCCTGTTGTCAGAAGAATCCATTTCTTTTAAACTTTCAGGCACTTTCGTAGGAGATCCAATGTTTCTGTGAGTTTGTGCACGATACTAAAGTGTTTATTCACCGCAGTCGCACTACTAGACCCGTCCGTACGCGGTGGATGACAAGCACCGAATGACAGACATCATCCTTCTTCATCTTTCGCCGAAACAAAACAAGTTATTTGCAAGCATGACAGACATTATCTCTCGTGATCTTGTACTACCGTTTACAAAGCAGTGCCTAAATCGATCACTTGTGCTTCTTCTAGCTCAATATGCGCATTTACTACTTATTACATCCATACTAATTTTTAGACTGATATTGTTTACCTACAATCTTGCTACATTCTGTGATTGGTTATTTTGGCATTGTCTTTATCACATCTTAGTCTAGAGCAGGCCGGCAAAGCATTTTGCACTTTCACTGACCTTGGTAGGAACGCGCGAGTCACTCCTCGAGTGCAATTGCTGAAGGATGAGAAAGAGTGGGGATAAGATTCATTCCAGGAGTGGGAACCACCAAAGAGAATGCGCAATTCGAACCGTGTAAATTGAAAGAGCAGTCGGAGAGATTATGACCGACAGTTACGTATGTAATATAACTGTATAGTTAAAGTAATATTGACTTTTCTGTTGCATGGGAAATGTTTTTCGATAGATGTGACGACTATTTTGATTGATGACGGTGTGAAATGTGAACCTAAAAAGAATTATACATATATTTTGAATTGAACACCAAAAATTGTAATTTCTTGTAGGGTTGATAATGTAATTTGCTTTGCCACGACGCAATCACAAATTCAGAGGGGTGCTAAAGACAAAATTGCGCTATTGAATTGTTTTTGTGTGCAAATGACCGTTATAAATTATTTTTCATTAACAATGTTTACTTGAATGACGGAAATTGAGCAAAGCTAATTCTTAAAAACTCATGATCCTATTCTTAAATTCTTAAAATCTTATTCTTAAAAATACATGATTACTGCCTTTTCTAATTTATGAAAGGAGCACATTATATATTTCTAATATATCAACGAAGACTATTTATTCATAATCGTTCACGACATCATGTAAAATACATAAATCCCTCTGCATTCCATTTAACAAGATCCACAATAATCTCATGATTGCCCTAATGAATCGTCAGAGAGATTTGAGCGATGGTATCTCGTTTTCCTTTTGCTATCATTTGGAGATTATAACATTCCTGGTTAAACGTCAATTACTAAAATGTAAATTTTTGTTACTTAGAATTAAATAATACATTTTTAAAAAGTCCACTGCATTAATTACCAGCTCAGAACATCCATTTTAAACGTCCCGCGTTGGAGATAGAATATGTTCTCCCAAATTTCACGCGATAATTCTAAACAAAAGAGCAGAGTCAGTTCTTCCAACAATGTCCTTTGGGAGACAAGTTTTTGGTGCTAGATTTTCAACTGCTCATGCTTTCAAACACGGCAGCAAGACTGCAGCACTTACTGGTCACCTGGCAAGCCGGAATTTTCTGTTAAAATTGGCGAAAAAGTTTTATACAAATGACTAAGAAATCAGAGTCGCCACCCTCGATTAGAGGGAAAAATATTTAATGAAACCTGAATTTTTGATCAGGCAATCAAATCGATTAATTCCCTATTTAACCGTATCCTGAATTAATTAAATTTAGGCAATAATGAGCCCAGGAAAGGATTGGAGCAAACAAATCTCCTAAGGATCGAAATTCACCATTCAGAAGATTCCAGGAATAGGAAGGAGTGATTCAATTCAACGCTCACAACCAAAGGAATTTTACACTTCAAGAAAAAACATATCACCAAAAAAGAGTTAACAATTTATTAATCACTGAAATGGATCAAAATCCCCTTACACTTTTCCATGAAACAGGACTGCAACAGCATATGAGACGACATTTTACATAAAGAATCCATTTTAGGAGCTATAGAGAAAAAATGACACAGAAATTCACAGATGATGTAAAAAAACAAGATTGACAGGGCAATGTACACACAATCTCCTGAATAAAAAAGAAAAACAATTTGTAGTGCTAAACAGTTACAAAACTTGGAGTTTTCTCTCAAATAAAAACACACATAAGCCAAATTAGGCTATACACACAATAATGGATCCAGTACTCTCAAAGATTTGCCACTAAACTAGATTGCGAAGAAAGCCGGCACATCCGGCAATTACCTCACACAATGTCTTGCAAGATACTCATAGCACCCCCAGTCGGCCTCGATGAGGCCGCCTACGGGGCGGGAAAAGACCGTGTTAAATGAAACCACGGCACCGAGCCGTACGGGCTTCACACTGCCACAGAAGAGCACGAACGGGTTCCACCGCCGTGTAACATCAGGTGCGCCACAACGCGCCGCCACGGTAGTTCCTTCACAGAGGAAACAAATGTGTCTGCAACAAATAGCATACAAATTAGAGGAATACACCAATATAATAACAAAGCGCACTCAAAGAAGAGCTGCGCAATATACCCCGCAGGACCACAGCAACCACAAACGGTTGAAAAAGCACAATGACCAACACCGGGTCAGAAAGAAAGCGTTTCTAACAAGAAAACGCACAAAAATTGGTCTCCAAAAGCAGAGAACAACACTGAGTATCTCGGCTATGCAAGGACTTACATGTTAAAAATACTTAAAAACTAGTGGCACAATAAGAGAGATAATACACGAAAATGAGTAACCAGATCCACTAGAAATGTGCGGCTTTCGTGAGCTCCCTGATGGAGTGCGCTTCTCATACACCGTAAAAGTCAATATTGAAAATTTCAAGACCAGGTTGTGTATGAGCCGCGCTTGAAAAGTGGGAGTGCGCTTCGAATGAGCTCTGCACAAGCTTAAATAATCTCTCACACCACACCACAGTACGCGTGCGCGAGAACTATATCATAAGTTTCTTTCAGAAACCTTTACAAGCAGCAGCGACTCTAACGAGCGCGCTTAAAATTTCTCAGATCGATATATCAAGGCGCGGCTACATAAGCAGCCTCTATGGGTGAACGATGGAAATACAATAGTTTTTACAAGTTCTTAGTACACTAGGCACAAAGCACTTTTCATAAATGACAGAAAACGTGAAGGTAAGCCATGGCATGGAAAGTTCATTAATTCAAGCTGTAATAAAAGGCGCAATTAAATATTAAGAAAAAGTTACGTAAATTGATTGAATTAAACAGCTAAAATTAATGAACTTAAATGATTTGCAATAATCAGATACATAATTATTCAGCTGTATTGAACGTGATGGCCATCACAAATAAACTCACATATCAAGTGTGACATTTTCCTCTATCGCAATTCTTATTTGCATTTTCTTGGCTTTCTTGTATAAAGCTTGGAATTTCGCTTAGACGTGACCGAGCATTGTTACAAAATTCAAAACTCCACAACACTGATATCACAGCAGTCGCATTCTGCGCATCTGGAAGCAGTCGTAAGTGCGTGTGTATTAGCGTGCCGTGGAGATTGGATTTAAACTCGAGAAAGTTGGCAGCGAGCAGTAATTTCTGAGAAATTGTAGCTGCTTTCCCGCAAAACATATTATGTTGAAAGAAGACCATATTTTGTTAACCGATAAAGTACAAAAACAGCTTTCCCCCGCGCCCAGAAGAGGTAAAACTTTACAATCTATTCAATGATCACCGATTCTTTCGTATAAATATTCTAACAGTCGTAATTCCTTTCGGTTTTTGCAGAGATTCCGCGAGAGAATTAGAAAGCTCTTGTATCCATTCGCTCAGACGCTTGACAGCGTATTCTACTCTCCCAACTATTTCCATCCAAAGCCATTGGCTGCCTTTACAAATTGGTGCCAGAAACACAGAAATCAACAAGTTTTACTGACGTGTGGTAAAAATCTTGTTCTTCTACAATGATGCGTGTGTTGCAGTGTGAGTTTACAGGGTATTAAGTATTGATACGAATTATAAGGTACCCCTTCAAATACTTTCACGCTCGCTGTCAATAAACCACAAACCAGTACCTTATGTTAACACAAATAGCATAAGATTTTTCATAAATTGCCATCTCAGATAAGTAAAAAACTTTGTTTGAACAATGCCGTTAAAGAAACAGACCTTGTTGAAGTGGCAGCTCGTAGAATCCGCATTAGCTAGAATCGAAGAGAGCTTAAAATCACTCTCAGACCTTAGCAGGTCAAATATACATTGTATTTTGGATAGGATTTCAGTGATATGATCCGATGCGAGGGCAGAAGCTCACGAGGCGATGAAACAAGAGGGATTAGAAGATTTAAACCCATCTTTTCAAAGCATCGAAATCAAAGATTGCTTCACTCTGATTCCTCGTCTTGAATTATGTGGCGCTGTTTTCCTAGCCAAGTTCATGAAGAAAGTTCACGATGCTATGTCTCTAGTTTGTAATGTAAACTCTGTACATTTATTTGCAGACAGCACTATAGTATTACATTGGATAAAACATGCTCCAAATAAACCAGATGCCTTCATTTCTAATAGACGTGCTGTAATTGAGCAGTGTTCCCAGGTGGAGGATTGGTCACATATCTCTTCTAAGGAGAATCCGCCAGATCTCATTTAACTGGGAGTCACTGCCAGAAATCTAGCTGCTAGCGACAGATGGGTTGGTGGTCTAGAATGAATGACCAAGGCGATTTCTCAGTGAAACTCTCTACCTGAGGTCGCTGAAGGTGGCAATGCACAGTTACTACTTCATTCACAAATTTTTCTCACTACTCTTCATGCTGAGGAGACATGCTTTGTCCTTGAACTTATTGATAACTTCAACTCTTATCATAAACTGCTGAGGATAACAGCGTTTTGCCTTCGATTTGTATATCAATGTAGGTGTAGGGCCTTAATATTGCCGAAGAGGGCCGGCCCTATATCTACAAATGAGATAAGAAATTCCCATCAATTGATTGTGAAATGTATTCAGAGGGAATTATTTTCTGCTGAATATGTCGCCTTATTCAATAAAAGGGAAATCGCTAAAAATTAAAAAAAAAGAATCTTATCTTCATCCTTTCTTAGACAAGGATGGTCTAATTCGAGTCAGTGGTAGGTTTTGTTGCCTCAAGAGGCAAAACACCAAATTATTCTCCCTCGAGAACATGCGTTCACAGGAACCCTCATTACTATGATTCATCTAAATTATTTACATGCTGGATGTCAATTAACAGTGTCAATTGCCCGACAAAAATTTGAGATTCCGTGAATTCGAAAGCTAGTGAATGCGGATTTGGATGGTATAACGGTCAGCGTATCGGGTTGTTGTACCCAAGATTGCGGGTTCAAACCCGATCGAAGCCGTGGACTTTTAAAGGCGAAAAAATCCTTCCTTCGGAGGGGCCTACGTAAAGTAAAGCCGGCTGTCCCTTAATTGCATGTAAAAGATCCTCAAGCCTAAATGAAGCTAAATTCAAATCGCCTGTTTTGTCGCCCGAGATAATACCTTCTTTCTCCGCTAGATGGTGAAAGGAGCGTAGAGAAATTTGCGTGGTCAGACGGAAGAGCGGGCGTGATGGCCCGAGTCTCGCCACGTAAAATAAGGCATTAACTTCACTAAAGTAATTAGTGATTAGTGTGTAATTAGTGTGATTATCGTTTGTCTTGCGTCAGATGGCGGGCAAAGACACTTTCACAAATAAAGGGTGCACTTCCTTCTTCGAGAATTATACAATCGAAGCCATGGGAGTTTATCTCAGTTGACTACTGCGGCCCGTTTCTGACAAAAACAGTCATTGGTAGATTCAGGGCTCGTTGTAAATCGTGGATTGTTATATTGGTGTATCATTCCACAAAAGCTGTCCACCTCGATAATTTAACTACAAATGAATTTATAGCTGCTCTAAAAAGATTCGGGTCTCGAAGGAAATATCCCAGAGTCATTTATAACGACAATTCCAAAACATTTTTGAAAGCAAAAAGCCAGCTGACCGAATTATCATATTCAGCACTCATAAGGAGCACTCAATCCTCAAAAATTGTCTTTCAATACATGATGTGGAGTGGCGATTCTGCCCTCCTGGTTCACAATTTTGTAATGGATTAGCAGAGACAGCCGTCGGTTCCCTGAAGGATCATTTAAAACGCTCTCTTGGGCAAAATTATATTTCTCTTTCTGAATTGAATACTTTATTAGCACATGAAGAACACATATTAAACACACGACCCTTGGTTACTCTGAGAAGGATACCGAAGCCTTCTTTAACTCCAAATAATTTAATTTATGGACACTCCCTCGACTCACTGGCTTTTGATCTAGACTCAGATCAGGAATTGCCGACACCTCGTCGTTATCATATGGTAAAAAGGCAATTAAATATTATTTGGAAATTCTGGTCCAAAAAGTATATCTCATCATAACAAGCTCGCACTTAGTGCAAGACTGTTTCTCCAGACTTGAAAGAATGTGATTTAGTCATTTTGATTGAATATTCTCCTCCACCTCTTTGGAAAGTACGAGTAGGAGTAAGCCTCTCCCCGATGCTGCAGGCAGGGATCGAACCGTACAGGACAGAACAGCATCTGGGACGACCACTCGACCAGTACAAAAGTTATGTATTTTACCGAAGAAGCCTTAATTTTGATCTTAGCGAATCTCTCAGAGGACATATATTGAAATATTGCTACAGGACTTGGAGTTCTCAGGCAAACTATTGCTGTCCGCGAACGCATTTTCCGTTGTTTATCCGTTTTCTCCAACGTGGATAATGTCACTGCCCAACTCGGGCGCCAACTCCCGCGTCATTCCTCACAAATTTCGTGCCGTTTATATTTCTGATAAATAAATATGTAGAGACTATTAAGTCCCTGTATTTCTAAATCTTAAATAAACTATGTTTGTGAATCATTCAACGTCGTTTACGTAACAATCCCATTGACAATACTGTACTCTCGTGCTGGTGAGTTTCAGAAGTCTTAGCTCTCACTGTCTTTCACTTATTGAGTTTCGCATTGTGTTAATATTATTTTTTATTTCTCTAGCGCGCAGTTTTACGGCGTCTTAATGTTACTACTTTTTGCCTACGCCGCATACAGTTTTTACTACTCTTTTACGAAAATAAAGCAAGTCAATTCATGTACGTAACCTAAAGAAAAAACATTTTATATAGGTGTTGCCTATAAAACACATTCAAACATATTAAAATACTCTGATATACTCTCAGTTCTCGGTCATCATACTCAAATATTCGTATTGGCACGAAGAAATTGGTGTAAAATATTTTACAAAATATTTTTGATAGAAGAGTTTAAAATTTAGTTCTCAAAATAACAAAACTCTGTGCAACTGTACTGAAAATTACAAGAATACATAATGAGAATATCAGAAACCATCGAAAATTCGTTATCCACCAATTAATCTGGACCTCGACCTCGAAGAGTGCAGGAAGTTGGCGAGAGGTTACGCCAGCTCAAGGCAGGTAGGAGGATCCGATGGGAAGTGGTTTACACTGAGGCCAAACTCATTTTCTGTAGCGAGGGTGGGGGCGTGGGGATGGGCGTGGTCGGGGCAGAGAGGCGATCGTGGCAATCGCCAGGTAATTGTGCGTTGATGGGGTGCCGCGCGCGCCCCCGCACCTGGCCGCAGCGCCGGCCTGGAAACGCCCACTGCCTCGCGCGCAGCCCCGCGCCGCGCCGTTGCGGCTGCATGACGCCCACGCACACCAGCTTTAATGGCTGCAAGTGCCAAACTTGATATGATCTTTCATTCGTTGACAACAATAGCAAGCAAACTACACTACGTCTAATTTTGCATTTTTCATGTTTGGACATAATGCTACTACGAGCTTTCTGCTTTTTCTTCTATTTGCGTTAATAATACTTAAATAATGGGTCCAATAATAGGTTATTGAACCTGGTGTTCCATAGCACAAGAAAGAGATGAAAGCATGTAGTAGCATGGAAATGCATGACATATGCAAAAACACTCGCTATACTCCTTTTTTAATGTAAACCAAATTCGTTTATTTACGAGTATATTATCAGACCTGGGGGAATTGTTGGGCGCTATACAAAATTTATTTTGTGGGTCGACAGAGCCGTCCAGACGGAATTACGGCGACAAAATGTTGTGTAATATAAATTTGCAGTTTGCTTCCCATGTACAGATGTTTAAAAGAATTAAGGGGTTTCATTTAGACCATAATTTGAACTGAAACGAATTTTGTGATTTTCCCCTGGAAATTAATGGATCCTAGTTGTGCTATTACTTTCTTTTATTAATTGACTATAAAGTCACCCAAAGTATAAATACAAAGTATTAACAGCCAGTAGCCTGCAGCAAAAATGCTGCTGTCGATTGAGTGGAAAATGCGATCATGGTCAATGAAACATTTCTAAAAGAACATACAAGAATACTAAAGCTTCTTTCGACACAGTGCCGTACTGAACATGAGAATATATTATTTGTAACATTAGGTTTGAAAAATTATGTTTTAGCCTAATTAATTGTGCAAATATTCCGAAATGGATATCCTTTGAACTGGGTTTTAGTTTAATAAATATCTAGTATTTTTATTTTATTCATGACCAACTATTCTTTAATTTCATTTTATATGCAGTAATTCATATGTTCGATTGGGATTAGGATTTTCCCCGCTACACTCCCCTTTTAATGTAAACAAAATTTATTTACGTTATCAAACCTGGGGGAATTGTTGGAAGCTGTAGAAAATATATTTTGTGGGTCGATAAAGCCGTCCAGACGGAATAACGGCGACAAAATGTTATGCAAGGAATCCCTTTCTTTAAGAAATATTTGAATCATAGAAATTACAACAGCCTTTACGAAATAAAAAAACAAAAAAAAAAATAGTGGTGCTACAGAATGGCACAGACTTTCCCGTATTAGTTTTCTGTTTCGTTTGGTTTCGGCTAGTTATTCGGACTTGTCAACACTCTTGACAGCTGCCATCTACGGCTGCCCAAACTACATTTTTTTGACATTTTATTAATTTTTCAGTTTTACAATTATAGAACAAAACTATTATCTTAAGAATATTAAAAAAACAGTTAAACCTTGCCCTAAATGGCAATTTTCGTCGAAACATTTGGAGCCTTTTTCAAGCAAATGGCGTTTAGCACTACTGTAAATGCGAAATTTGAAGCTCTTTTTTACAGAAAATTTTTGAGTTTTCGAAAATCTTCATTGAAAGTCGCTTGAAGCACTTACTCTTACAAAATCATTAGTGTTTACAAATTGCTGGAAATGTGCATTTTAACGGTATGAGAGATATTTTAAAAAAATACTTTTTTTAATTTTTGAAAAAACAAAAAAATACTCCCGAATTAACTTGACGCCATATTAAAGAGTGCAATTAGTACTATCCGTTCGAAAAGATTGAACAAAAAATTTCAAACCATTTTTTAGAAAATGGTATTTGAGCGTCTCTGATAATGCGCAATTTTGAGCTAGTTTTCACAGAAAACTATTAATTTTCGAGAAACTTTATTTGATATTAAAGCACGTGTACTTATTATTATAATAATGTGAACAAATCGCCGCTAATGTAAATATTAACGACGTGAGAGACAAGTCAAAAAAACTACATCTTTACAATTTTTGAAAAAACAAAAGAACAGAGGAATATGGCGTTAATGTCATCTCATAGAGCATATTAGCTCTATCCCTACCAAAAGTTTTAAGAATAAATTGGAGCCGTTTTCGAGAAAATCTGCTTTTGGTAATTTTTTAAAATTTCAAATTTTTGCGTGCAATATTGCCCCAAAACTACTAAAATTTTCAAAAAAATATACATGATCTTAATGAAAGAACTCACTTTGGACAACAAATTTTATTTGAAGAAAAAATCTCTATCTTCTATTTTGTAGTTCTAGGAAGACGCCGAAAAAATTTTGGCGACAAACATTGGCAATTTTTGGAAATTCAGAGTTAACCGTGAAAATGGGACCTATACTACCTTAATAAGTGTATTTTACTCTATTCTCAAAAGAAATTTAAAGAAAAAAGTTGGAATCGATTTTGAGAAAAGTTTGAAAATGTCCGGGAGGCGTCATGCACAGTACCCTCAAATTTTGAAGAATATTTTTCAAAATAGAGGCGCCTTGAGTGGACGCAAATCGACCGGGGAATATCCATTCTGGAAGAAATCGCATGTATGGTTTAAGGGCTAGTGTTGTTCACAGACGGTCAGACAGACAGCCGGACAGACAGACGGATGGACGGACGTTTTGAAAAGACCCACTTTTCGGCATCAGGGGACCCCAAAACGTATATTTCCGTTGAAAACTCGAAATCGGTTTCCCGCAGCATTACGCAGCACTCCGCATTTAAGTAGCGTTTATTGTCGACAGAACAATTTTATATATGGTGGTAGTTTTGCGCTACATAGTATCTATATGTTGGATGGTTGGAGAGTTCAAGATTGTTTTGACCTTTCTTGCGTTATTTGTAATAGTCTGAGGATTTTCCTCTCTTGTGTCATGACGCACCTCTTTTGTATTATTTACATTATCATGACTTCAACAACGTACATCTAATTACGATTACTTCATAGGCGATTCTATCACGTCCTTATTGCTTTTATGTTAGCGAAATTCTCTTATCCTGAAATGGCCTAATACTAAGCAGAAGTATCACTGTCACGTCCTTGTTGTGCACTGATTACTATTTACACCATTTACATTTTAACTGCTCCATCACTTCATTATCTTCTTTGACAGGGTGTAGGGGTGTAGGGTGGTGGCGCGGGAGTCTTCAGGTGCGGATTGGCCTCCGCCAGACGAGCGAGCATCGGCCGAGGCGGCCCCCGCCGGGCACCGCTTTATTTATTTACACGTACGTATACAGGAAAGTAAAAATAGTGTATGACGCACGTGGTAAATTTATTTTGCTCGAACTACTAAACTCTGTCTATTCGCGATTAAAAACGTTTTCTCATAACTTTTAGCAAAACTCCTCTCTGCCAGCAACATACGACCCGTCACTCAGCGCGATCAAAACTCATCTAACGTTTACCAAGTCGACATCTCTTTTGTGTCCCTTCCTGGTTCGATCTCCGGTGTTCAACTCTCTCTCGTTGCTTGTCAAAACAAGTCACGACTGTTTTCTTTTTAACCCTTCTCCGGGCAAGGTACTTTTGTAACGTATCCGGGCAAGCAGTGTCCATCAGATACTGTTGTGCAATCAATGTTTCCCACGATTATCTTCTTCAACTTTTCCCAATACTCAATTTTATACCTAAATAAAAATTGGAATGACTGGATTGATGGCGGACGGTCTTGGCCATGAGTACCTCCGTCAGATTAGAAGCTTTTGAGATGTAAGCACGTCAGGAAAAAGATCTAATAGTGCCGTTCCGGGAAGAAGTAAGTTATTTTAAATTTTGGGAGAACAATGAAGCTCCTGTAACTTTTTAAAAATTTTCTGCAGCATGGCCGCAAATTTTCTCTTTAAAAATGTTGCTCGAACAGTCGAAAGTGAATTTATAAATAACGTGGGGTTTCGATTTTCAATAATAGCTACGAAATTTTGAAAATTGTAAAAGTTCCAATATTTTCCAAACGGGCCATTCATCTTCAACAAAAAAGCCAGAGATTTATTTCTCACTACATTTTATCCCTGAATTGTAGATCTTCAAAATACACTCTCATTTTCTTTAAAAGAATAGCAGTGAATTGTTGAGTAATAACATTAACAAGGGATTGCGAGACCTCGAACGCTCAGAACAAAAATGCGCTAAAAATATAAATTGCCCATCCCAACAACAATGGTACGGGTCATTCCCTTGCAAAGCCCGTCTCCTAGCGCCTATCGACGACGGTGTCTCGCTGTATCTGCATTAATTAAGTGCCTATTTTAGTTGTGTGACGGGTAGAGCTGGAGAAGGAGGCCAAATTTTGGAGTGTTTGATTATGGGCAAGAGAGGAAACAGTGTTCACCGGTATCACGAGGCAATTTAATCCAATGAAGGTTGTCAAAATGTTAAAGGGAAAGTTGTGTTATGCTGAAGATGTCAACGCAAGAAGAATGGAGAGAATGGAGTGTGCGAATATGTTGTATCGAGTAATAAGTAGAGACCGGAAAAATATGTAGAGTGAAACGTCAAAATATGTACATAAATATGTAATGAAAACAGTAAGACCACGTGTTAGAGGATTTATTTCTCTATTTAGCACCTGGAATTATCCATTTTTACTTGCCAGTATACGTGCATATACACGGAGTAATATACGTAGTATAGGGAAAGTTATGTAATGCTGCGCGAAAAAATGGCCAATTTTCGGCCGAAAAATTTAATTGCCGGACCGTCAAAACGATTAAGTGGATAAAAACCAGTTGCTAAATTAAGAAAACAAAATCCCCTAACACGTGGTGTAGCCAGAAACCCTGTTTTCTAGGTCCTTGATACCGAAAACCCAATTGAAAGGAAAACGTCCGTCCGTCTGCCGTCTGTGAACACTGCTAGCGCCTAAACCATAAGTATCGATTTCTTCCAAAATGGATATTCCCTGGTCGATCTGATTTTAGTCGAAGCATTGAGATTTTGAAAAAGATTCTTTAAAATTTGGGGGTACTTTATATGAAGCCCCCAGGGTATTTTCCACATTTTCTCAAAAACGGCTCCAAATTTTTTCTTTAAATTTCTTGTATGAATAGAGGAAAATACACTTTTTAACATGGCATAGGTCCGATTTTCACGTACAGCTCTGAATTTTCGAAAATTGTGAAAGTTTGAATTTTTTCGGCGTCTTTCTCCAACTACAAAATTGAAGATCGAGATTTTTTTCAAATACAATTTGTTCTGCATATTGAGTTCTTTAATAAAGGTCATGTAAATGTTTTTCACAATTTTGGTAGTTTTCGTGCAATATTGCGTGCAATATGTGCAATTTTAAAAAATTACAAAAACAAGATTTTCTCAAAAACGGCTCCAAATTTTGTCTTTAAACTTTTGGTAGGGATAGTGGTAAATGTACTCTATCAATCACATAAAAGCCATTTTGGTCTATCGGTTGGTTTTTTCAAAAATTACAAAAATGTAAATTTTTTTACTTGTCTCTCACGTCGTTAATATTTACATTATCGGCGATTTTTTTACATTATTATATTTACGAGTATATATGCTTTAAATAATGTCAAGTAAAGTTTCTCGAAAACACTACCGTTTTCTGTGAAAAGTAGCTCAAATTTCGGCATTTTCAGAAATGCTCAAACGTCATTTTCTCGCTTAGGGCTGCAAATTTTTTCTTCAAACTTTTGTAACGGATAGTGCTAATTACAGTCTTTAGTATAGCGTAAAGTTTATTTTGAGTTATTTTTTTGTTTTTTAAAAAATTACATAATTGTAATTTTTTGAAAGATCTCTCACATCTTTAATATGCACATTACCAGCAATTTGTAAACATTATTATATCTGTGAGTGTATGCACTTCAAATAACTTTAAATAAAGTATTTTGAAAACTCAAACATTTTCTGTGAAAATGAGCTTCAAATTTCGCACTTTTAGTGGCGCTAAAACGCCATTTTCTCTTGAACGGCACATGATTTTTAAAAGAAAATTGCCATTTATGACTAGGTTTTTGTGTTCTTTAATATTCTAAAATTAATATTTCCGTTCTACCAATAGGAAACCGAAATATTAAGAAAATGACAATAGCATATTATGCAATTAGTTTATAACGTTGTCCTTTTTTTACACGAATAAGAAGATATTACCGAACGAACGACGTTAGAAGTGAGTTCTGTAATATCTTCTTACGAGTGCAAATAATTAACATTATAAACGAGTTGCATACTATTTTTTGTATAACAGTATTATAAGGATTTAAGGGAGCGAAATTAATTGTGTTAAGTTGTAATTCGTTGTTGTAGTAGATCTCAAATTTATGTTTTTTCATGAATGCTACCTAAGCGACAAATTGGTTTACTAATGGCAATTAGTTTAAAAATCGTGATTCAAGTCTAATGGATTTGTCTAGAGAAATTGTGGAAGAAGCTGCAAAAGCAGAAAATGCTATGATAGCGAAAAAGCCTTGCAAACTTTATGAGAAAGAGTACTTAAAGTTAAGGAAATTTATGGATAAAAAATATGCATATTTATTATGCAAAGCTGCTTTTCTTTCGTATCTATCGGAGCAGTTTGGTTAAGTAAGAATAATGCACATGCTAGAATAAAGACGTTTGTTAATTTAATGCATGCTTCTTTAAACATTAAGTCCACAGCATGTAAAGCGTCGACACTATGGTGCACTTATTCCAAATTAAAGGAAATGCTAAAGATCAAAGAGAATATTGATATTGGAACTTTCCACAAAGTAAATTTACTTATTAAACACGTAAATGTGGGATATCAACCTACAAAGGCAATGGTATTTTCCCAACAAGATGTAAACACACTTCTTACAAAAGCTGATGATGAAAATTTTCTTTAATGAAGGTATCGTCGATTCACAAAGCGTCGTCGATCCTCGGGAACTTCCAAACTAATTTTGGAAAACTTATTTGTTGAGGTTAGTTTTGGTTGCATGGGGCTGTTCAGGACTTGCATACTAATTGGTACGTTGTTTAATATTAAGGAGTTGGGATGAAGTAAGAGGGGATGAATATACACTGAAAAGAACCAAAGAAACTAGCACAGCCATACGTATTGAAATAAAGAGATCTGGAACCAATCAGAACACGGCGCTCCTGTCGGCAACTACTACATAAGACAACCAGAGTCTAGCACAATTGATCGGCTACTGCTGCTACAGGCAGGCAGATTATCACGATTTAAGTGCGTTTGATCGTAGTGTTATAGTTGGCGCAAGTGTGATGGGGCGTAGCATCTTCGAGGTCGCGATGAAATTTGGATTTTCCCTTACGATCATTTCACGATTGTACCGTACTGCAAGCGCAAAACGATCGTGCAAAAAGTGGACCGTCGTCGACTGAGGAGAATCATTACACGTGACAGAAGTGCAATCCTTCCGCAAATTGCTGCAGATTTCAATTATGATCAACAAGTGTCAGCATGCAAAGCATTCAGCGATACATTATCGATAGGTGGTTTCGGAGCCGAAGGCTCACTCGTGTACCCTTGATGACTGCACCACACAGTCTCGCCTGAGCCCGTCAGCACCAACATTGGACTGTTGATAACTAGTTTCCTGGTCTGACGAGTTTCGTTTCACATTGTTTCGAGTGGATGGACGTGTACAAGTTTGGAGACAACCTCATGAATCCATGGACCCTTCATGTCAATAGGGGACTGTTCAAGTTGGTCGAGACTCTGTGATGGTGTGGAGAGTGTGCAGTTGGAGTGATATGGGATCCCTGATACGTCTGTACACGACTATGTTAGGTGACACGTACAATATGTAAGCATCTTGTCTGATCATCTACATCCATTCATGTCCATTGTGCAACCCGACAGACTTGGGCAATTACAGCAGGTCAATGTGATAGCCCACTCGTACAGAATTTCTATTGAGTGGCTCCAGGAACACCTTGAATTTAAACACTTCCACTGGCCACCAAAATCCCCAGACATGAACATTATTGAGCATATCTGGGATGGGATGCCTTGCATCGTGCTGTTCTGAAGATATCTCCATCCCCTCGGACTCTAACGAGTTTATGGACAGCCCTGAAGTATTCATGGTGTCAATTACCTCCAGCACTACTTCAGACATTAGTGGAATTCATGCCACATTGTGTTGCGACACTTCTGCGAGCTCGCTAGGACCCTACAAGGTATTAGTCAGGTGTACCAGTTTTTTGGCTCTTCAGTATTTGGCAGCGATTTTGACGGGTTTAGTTAAATTTTTGATTCAGTGATTGAGATAATAATTAGATTCTAATTTACATATCATGTATCATGTACATGTCTTGGATCCTGAGGAGAACAAACTCGTATTGCCCAAATATTGGGCACTTTTTATGGAATTTAATGAGGGTAAGCAGCTGAAGTCGACATACCTAATGCACATAGCTAGTGACACAAATCCTGCCGCGCCGTTCGGACTCGAACCCTAGAAACTCCCAATCACAGGCACTGCAGTAACTTCAGTTGATGCTCTGAGCCACAAAGTGGGTAAATAATATAATTCAGAGTGACATAGGTACAGATGACATAGGCTTTAAGACGAAATATTTTTTGAGATAGCGGTTTGTCTAACACCGTGCAGCGTCGTTGTACAGTACGACAATTAAATTTTCGCAGCATTGGGAAACGATATGTCCTCCGTTATTGCTAAATAAATTAAACTGAGCTTGATTGTACACAGTTTGTCACTGTAGTCACTGAAACTCATATCAATGTTACATTTACTAACACCTAGTGAGTAAATTGCAGCTAAGCCGCCGAAACAAATAGTTTTGAAAAGTCCAGACGTAAGATTGAATTGCTTAATTAATAAGAATGAGAGTGAAAATTAAACGTGTCTGCAGGAAAGTGCAGGCGGTCTTATGCTGCACCGAAAAATAAGATATTAACTTGTGTTGAAAATCTCGATCTCTTTACTTTTTTACCAAACAAATCGCTTAACCGGAAATAAAAATAGTATTTTGTGTCCATTGAGCATATTACTTATGTGACGATGTGTCTTCCTTCCAATGTGTTTATTTTAGTTAATGTGTATACATTAATATTTTACTTACTAGCGTAAATTTGTAAATAACGATAAGAATGATCATGTAAATAACGATAAGAAATATTTCAATGTCATTACGTGGGAAAACTCTCAAGTTGTGCTCAAAATATGATGCGCTATTTTGCAATTGACTCTTAGCAAAGAATTTCACTGGCAGTGTATAAATCTGAATATGGCTTTGTGATTACACAAGATCATTGTTGTAAGACGATATTTGCCTTTTATGAAATTTTACATTATTACGTAATTTTTGACATTTTCTTTTTTTTAATATTGAATATTTTTTATTTCCATGTTAAATATTTCCACACTTGGATTTGAGAATAATAAGCCAGAGAAAATAGTCTAAAATGCACAGTGCTTTCTTATCATAATAATAGTTATTATTAATATTAACTTACAAAATATATTGTAATTTTTAATATTAATTTTCTCGCCCAGCCGTCCAACATTATATAGGAATACCTTTGTCCGATGAATCAGTTTGAAGGGCGTTGAACCCCCGCTCATTTTATTTGCCGCAGGTTGTGCTTGCATATTTGCAAAGCAAACCCGATGTACCCTTTCCAGTGCCGCGCCGCATGGCAACACCCGCGGGGTCCAGTGCGTCTGCGAGCGCCGGTGCGTGCCGCGTGCGCGCGCGCGCGCGTGTGTGTGTGTGTGCTCGTGCATGCGTGCGTGCGTGGGCGGCGCGAGGGCGTTAATGGGCGGCTGCCGCCGGGGCGCCTGGCGGAGAGCAGGCCAAACAGAGCCAGATGTCGCCCGCCCGCGCCTCTTCTGGCACGAAATGCAGCCCAGCCGCCCGCGCCCACCACCCGGCCAGCCCCCGCGCGGACCCCTCCCCGCTGCCAATTACCGGTCGAGCTGGGCAGAGGCAGACCCACACCAGGAGGATCTAGGGTGCGAGTTCCGACCGAGAATTTTCGGCGTTATCAATGAAGTAGCTCGAATTCTGCCACAGGAACTTAGAGCTTACCCAGAATGGGGCAGCAAACCGGGGTGTTGGTTGGCGCCGGCGTCCAGTGGGGATGGAACATTGCCCCTCTCGGGATAAAACCTGCACTACACTCACGGGTATAATGACCATTGCAGTTGTGGCGACCGCAGACGGCTGGCGCCCGCGTAAGCACAATGACGTAGCTCCGCCGCGGAGAGCGTCTCAGCAGTAAAGGCCTATTCAATATTGGTTTATTGGTTTAGTGTGACAACACCTGTGATCATTTATGCCTATTCAATAGCTTGACCTCCGCTTAGCGAGGAGACAAATGCTACTCGTGAGCTCGTCGCCCGTGTGCATGGACTTTCCACTCCTCCGTCGGTTCATATCGGCCCAAACTGGCCCTGTCGACTCTTCTCCACCCTGCTAGTTCAGACCGACCCTCCGGGGTTCTGATAGCAGCTTCCCGCCCTCGCCCCTGACCGCCGTGCACTTCGAGTGTCGCCATGGTCATTGCAGGGACACTCTTCCGGGGAACCGACTACGCCAAGGCTGGGCTACTTCAGGTGCCTATGTACGTAAGTAACACCTCTCATATAAACTGCTGTTTGCCATGACTGGAGACATCCCTGTTTTCATTGCTCCCTCTCATCCGCCTTAGGCACTTAGGTATCGGCCGAGGGCACCTTCAGCCCTTACCGTCCTTCCACACCCCTGCACGTGGTGCCAACCCCTTTCCCCCACGACACGGTTGACACCCCCAGAAACACAGAATACTCAATCAGTCGAAGGTAGGCGTACACTGTGCGTTCACGGAAAAACACAATGAGAATGAATAATTAAGACTGTACAAAGAATATTGCAGTGTTCAGGGGGAAAAATGCAACAGATTTGTGAATATTCGGAATATGTTTCGTATCTTCAAATACTAAGATTCCTTCCCTTCCCCGAGCGCGCGTTTGCTGGTGAAGCGATGCGTGACTTTGTGTGGCCAACTGTTACTTTGAAAACGTCCGTTAAATATCCAATAAAAAAAATACTCAAAACAATGCTCGTATAACATAAGACAGTATGTAAATCATTGGATTCGTCTTTTTACGCTCGCCATGATAGACTTAAAAAAATAAGTACAGTTCCCTTTGAAAAAACAAAGTTGCCGCAAATATCTCGTTAAATATAAGTAATATTTGTTAAATAGAAATGAATACATGTATCAATTAGCCCCATCCCCTTATGCACTTTTGTGAAAACTGCGTTGCAATAACTTCAACCGTTCAAAAGTTACAGGAAGTGCTAAAGTTACGTGACTGGCCCTGTATATTTCATGTTCTGAATGAAAGGAAAGTACTTTTGAAGAGAAAATAATGATGAGATATCAAATTCTTTTAGATGACTTATTGCAGAATTTTCAAATGCAGACATTTCTCGCCTTACTTAAGAAGTCCGAAACGAAATCCTTTACTGAAGTTGTAAAGGCAAAGTATTGTAATGCTGCGGCAAAAATCGGTATTTTTTTGGCAGAAAACTCGTATTGTGAAGCCCTGATTTAAAAAACTGGATAAATTTTGTTCCTATTTGTAAATAACTTTCTCGTTGTGTAGTTAAAATGTACGTTTTGTGGGTCCTTAAAACCGAAAAATTGGTTAATGGAAAAACGTCTGTCGGCCTGTATCAAGTTAACTCCAGCCCAAATTGTTGAGACAAAATTGATCAGATTTTTCGCGGAATTCCGCGATCTATCTGGACTAATTGGATGTTCTGTGAGTTTGAAATATTTTGATTTTGAACATTACACGAAGTCTCATTTTCAATTTTTTTTCAGAAAGGGCTGCAACTGTTTTATTAAATGTTTTTAATTAGAAATTATTCTCAGATAGCGCAAATGATGATTTGAAAATGATGCAGTCTCATTTTCGGTGAAATATCTGCATTTTCGAAAATTGGAGCGCTCAAAGTTTCCTCTGCGTATTCATATAACTACCATATTGAATACACAGATTGTCCCCTAATAAAATGTGTTCATCAAAGGCACATCTTTAAATAAGCCATTGAGATCAAAAATATGTAAGTCCAAAAACATATTTCCTGAAAATGATGTTAACCGAAAAACGCTGTAAAACTGTAATGCTTAGACGTAAATTACCTAAAGTTTTATGAACGTGTTAACGTGATATTATTTAAATTACTACATATATTTTGGACTGAAACATTGCTTAAGTAAACAACTATTTTGTTGACTTTCACAACTTTTGCACATACCGTTTCTGTAAACTATGACTTACATTCAAATAATAGGCATGCACAATTTTCGTGTGAGATAGTAATGTGATGGAAAAATAGGGTTTTTTCCCGATTTCTAACCAACTGAGAGTAATTTTGAAGTTGCGACTTTGACCTGTGAACGTTTCACAAAAGCTACTACAGGCTATGGTTTACAACCATATACTTTAATATCTTAACAAAATAATTCCTTTTTGGGACTTTTTCGTCTAGCAATACATCGCAGATTCAAGAATGTGCCAGGGCGCCACCAGAGGATGACAATGACTGAGACCTACTAATGAATACCCAGATCATGTTCAGAATTACGGAATATATTGGGCTTTTAATCAGGCTATGAATGTATATATCTGTGGTTTGTTCGTTTGTGAACGTTGGTGGAAAGTTTGAAACAAACAAATCCGAAAATAAAGTCGATATAAATGAGTTGTCCGTTGTACGTAAGTTATGTATCTAGTTTTGGGAATGAAAATATTGAGAGTTTGAAAGTATTTAAAAATTGAAGTAGGTTGAGTGTTAGTGATGACCGAGGTTAAGAATGAAGCGTAGGGTCTTATGGTCTTTTCCAGTAAATAAACATCCCCTCGGTTTAAAATTTAAAAACTGTTTTAAATCCCCACTAACATAATTTTTCATAACGACAATTACTTTAGCAAAATAATACCTCGAATACATTATTTATTCACCACATTGTGGCGAATATCCGTATCATCAATTACGAAAAAAATCAGGTTCGCAAATAAGAATGCTCGGCAGATTTGGCAAAAAAATTTAATAGTGATGCCCGTAATGTGATGTTCATTTAAAATTTATACCTACTTACTTCGATCATGCAAATCCTATTGTTGGAATACAAATCTAATAAATCCAAGAAAAACAATTCAGCGCCCCTCACGTTCGAAATCGTTTCTGTAAGGTGCATACGTCGTTTATAAGGTTAGTAGGTCAAGAGATAATAGACACGGGAAGGGTTTTCAGGACTGCGCAGCTTCAGTAGGTTTCCGGTGCGTTGGAGACCGCGATACCCAGATTACAGTCCGCAGCTTCCGGTATTTACTCCTTGAAAGTGATTTCATTCATCAGATAATTAGGTGGTGTAGAGTGACTAGCTCCTCTAGGACACGCACAAAGTCGCTCCAAATTCGCCGTATTTGACGAACATCTCCACAACTACTACGATGCAACGCTTTGGCAGAGCCTCCGATGGAACTCAGAGAGCAAGAAACGTGTATAAATTTTAAGTGAACATCCATATTAAGGCGTATCAAAATTAAATATTTTTACATGTCATTTTCTACAAGTCTTGTATGTAAACTTGAACTGAGTGGCTGAGAGCAAAAGTGATGTAAGTCAAAAAACATATTTTCCAGAAAATAACGTGTGAACTAAAACGCTGTATAATTCTGAGTAATAAATGAGTGTTATGAACGTGTTAAGGATACATTCTTTTAACTTACTACATATCTTATGGACTGAAACATGGTCTCTCTCCTATATTATTTCAGTAGTATACCTTTCCTTTGCGCCTCTCACATGCAACTAATCTTTATAAACGAGGTCTCTAAAGAAAGATAATTTCACGGAAACGTGACGAATTACACTTCGATTCCAAAAATGATATGGATTTGCTTAAAAGAACGATTCTAAATATTCATGTAAAATGCAACATGCAACGCACGTCAGGATTGTGAATCTATATCGTTATATAACTCCTAAACAAAGAATTCTAAGGCCTTGAAAACTAAAATTTTGATGACAATCGCCTCAGAGAGACGTTTCTCACACCGTAATCTACAATCTTCTTGACCATTCTATTTCATTTTTGCCGGTTCGACGCTTGTTGATTCTGCCCCAACAATTCAGAGACTGTAGAATCTGCAACTGCATGTGAAATTATTAATTACTTGATATTCTCAGCGATTGAATTACACACTCTTTGTTCGATAATAAAGTTAAATAAGAATAGGATGTATTGAGAAGGGCGTATTTATTGTTATCAATTACAGGTGACACATATAACAAGTAACGGAAGAAAAACATATTACAGGATTAATATGAAAATGGAAAAATAAGGAACAGGGTGGGGTATAGCATGCAGGAGTTCTCGCATGGGTAAGCTAGTTGTTTATTAATTAAGTAAACAACTATTAGGGGAATTGTTTCTTAATTTAGAAACTGGTTTTATACACTTTTTACTTTTCCGTATACGTACTTATATACACGTAGTATAAGGAAAGCAATGTACTGTTGCGCGAAAAAAACAGCGAATTTTCAGCAGAAAAAAATTCATTGCCGGGCCCTGATAACGAAACAGAGGAAAATACCAGTTGGTAAATTAAGAAAAAAAATACTCTAACACGTAATCCCTCTTTTGTGGGTCCTGTTTACTGAAAAATCAATTGTAAACAAACGTCCGTCTGTCTGTCCGTCCGTCTGTGAACACTACTAGCGCCAACCGATTTTGTTACAATTAAAGAAACCCCTGTGGATCTGGCTCGAGTCCAAGCTTTGAGACTTTGAAAAGATACTGTAAAATGTTGCGGGTACTTAACATTAAACTTACGGATATTTTTCAAAATTTTCTCAAAAAACGGCTCCAAAATCTTCTTTTCTTTAAATTTCTTGTAAAAATAAAGTAAAATAGAGTTATTAATAAGGCATATGTCCAGTTTTCACTGTTAACTCTTAATTTTCGAAAATTCTAAAAGTTTTAATTTTTTGGCGTCTTCCCACAACTACAAAATTAAAGATAGAAATATTTTTCCTTCTGATGAAATTTCTTCTCCATAGTGAGTTCTTTCATTCAAGTCATGCACATTATTTTGAAAGCTTATCAGTTTACGCGCAATATTGCGTGCAATATGTGCAATTTAAACTAGTGGTGCTACAGAATGGCACAGACTTTCCCATATTAGTTTTCTATTTTCCTGGGTCTTCGCTAGCTATTCGGAATTGCCACATACTCTTTCTTGCCAGCTACCATCTATCATCTCCAAAAGTACATTTTTTTGTCATTTTCTTAATTTTTCGGTTTCCTATTGGTAGAACAGAAACATTAATTTTAGAATATTAAAGAACACAAAAACCTAGCCGTAAATGGCAATTTCTTTTAAAAATTATATGCCGTTTAAGAGAAAATGGCGTTTTAGCACTACTAAAAATGCGAAATTGAAGATCATTTTCACAGAAAATTTTTGAGTTTTCAAAATACTTTATTTGAAGTTATTTGAAGCACTTACACTCACAAATATAATCATCTTTACAAATTGCGGATTAATGTGCATATTAAAGATGTGAGAGATCTTTCAAAAAATTACATTTATATAATTTTTGAAAAAAACAAAAAAAACTCAAAATAAACTTCACGCTATACTAATGAGTGTAATTAGCACTATCCGTTACAAAAGTTTCAAGAAAAAAATTGCAGCCATATACGAGAAAATGACGTTTGAGCATTTCTGAAAATGCCGAAATTTGAGCTACTTTTCACAGAAAACGGTAGTGTTTTCGAGAAACTTTACTTGACATTATTTAAAGCATATATACTCGTAAATATAATAATGTAAAAAAATCGCCGATAATGTAAATATTATTAACGATGAGAGAGAAGTAAAAAAATTTACATTTTTATAAGTTTTGAAAAAACCAACCGATAGACCAAAATGGCTTTTATGTGATTGATAGAGTACATTTACCACTATCCCTACCAAAAGTTTAAAGACAAATTTGGAGCCGTTTTTGAGAAAATTTTGTTTTTGTAATTTTTTAAATTGCACATATTGCACGCAATATTGCACGAAAACTACCAAAATTGTGAAAACATTTACAAGACCTTTATTAAAGAACTCAATATGCAGAACAAATTTATTTGAAAAAAAATCTCTATCTTCAATTTTGTAGTTGGAGAAAGCACGCCGAAAAAAATTCAAACTTTCACAATTTTCGAAAATTCAGAGCTGTACGTGAAAATCGGACCTATGCCATGTTAAAAAGTGTATTTTCCTCTATTCATACAAGAAATTTAAAGAAAAAATTTGGAGCCGTTTTTGAGAAATGTTGAAAATACCCGGGGGGCTTTATATAAAGTACCCCCAATTTTAAAGAATCATTTTCAAAATCACAAAGCTTCGACTAGAATCAGATCGACTGGGAATATCAATTTTGAAGGAAATCGACCGAAGGGTTTAGGCGCTAGCGTTTGACCACAGACGGACAGACGGGACGGAATGCCGTCAATCAATTTTTAAGTATAAAGAAGCAACAAATCATGGATTTTGACCACACCACGAGATAGAGGATTTTTTTTCTTAATTTAGCAACTGGTTTTATCCACTTATTCGTTTTCACGGCCCGGCAATTAATTTTTTTCCGCCGAAAATTGGCCATTTTTCGCGCAGCATTACATAACTTTCCCTATACTACGTATATCACTCCGTGTATACGTACGTATACGGGAAAGTAAAAGATACAACAACAAAAGTTTCTCTAAAAAAGGCTCTAAATTTGTTCTTTAAACTTTTGATAGAGATATTGCTAAATACTCTGTGAGATGACATAAACGCCATATTGCTCTATTTTTTTGTTTGCGCAAAAATTGCAAAAATATATTTTTTTTGACCAATGAGAATACGTATGAGAATATTTAATGACGGATGAGAATACGTCATTAAATTTACATTAGTAGCGACGTGTTCACATTATTATATTAATGCATGCGTATGCTTCAAATAATCTCAAGTAAACGCAACCATTTTCTGTGTAAACTAGCTCAAAATTCGGCATTTTCATAAACTTTCAAACGTCATTTGCTCATAAATGACTGCAACTGTTTTCTTCACACTTTTGGCACGGATAGTGGTAATTGCATTCTTTGATTCGACCTAAGTTTATTTTGAGGGTTTCTTTAATATACAAATGTAATTCTTTTGAAAGATTTCTCACATCTTTAATACACACATTACCAGCAATTTGTAAACATTATTGTATTTGTGAGTTAAAGTGCTTCAAATGACATCAAATTGTTTTGAAAACTAAACAAATGTCTGTGAAAAAGAGCTTCAAATTTCGCATTTTTAGTAGTGCTTAAACATTTTCTTTAAAACAGCTCCACATTTTTCAAAGAAAATTGCCAGTTAGGACGAGGTTTTAGTGTTTTTTAATATTCTAAAATTAATATTTCCCTTCTACGATAAGGAACTGAAAAAATAAGAAAATGTCCAAAAAAATGTACTTTGGGCGGCGATAATGGCAGTTGGCAATATTATGTGGCAATTCCGAATAGCTAGCCGAGACTCAAGGAAACAGAAAACTAATACGGGAAAGTCTGTGCCATTCTGTAGTACCACTAGTTCGTTATCAGTGCCCGATAATAAATTTTACTTTCCCGTATACGTTCGTATATACGTAGTACATACGTAGTATAGGAAAAGTTATGCTATACTGCCCAAAAAAACGGCGGATTTTCGGCAGAAAAAAATTCATTGCCGGGTTCTGATAACAAACTAGTGGTGCTACAGAATGGCACCACTAGTTGAGCACATGATTGACAGTCATATTGTCAGTCAGTTGAATGGCACCACATGATTGACAGTCATAAAACATTAAAGAGATACTGTTCTATAGTCGATCATCTGTTTTCACGCAAATAATAATGTGTAGATGTTTACAATTTGATACTTATACTGTATTGCGCAGAATGAATTATGTTGTTTAAGGTGATTCTGTTGTTTGAGCTTCATACTAGGTGGCTTTTACCGTTCACCAGCTACCTCGACCCATGATGCATTGTCCTCTCCCACTTCGCTCGGAACACCCGCCTTTGTACTTGCTCTTCCTCAGTCTCAGCTCTCTGACCATGACGGAGGTTGCGCCGGCGTTGGTAAAGTAAAGGTTTTTGTCCAGTTTCCCAGATCCATTGAGCAAATGCTGAGATGGCCCCTTGTTTTGCATCTGGACGTAAATGTATAATGCGATTTTTCTAACTGCGACCCTCAAGGCCACTCAAATCCCATCTTCGCGATGGAATATGTCACGGCATTTCGCGTCTTTTCTCAGTCTTGCCAGTAGAAGTCGCATGATCGCAAGCACTGTTCATACGGTCGCGATCGTGCGAAATCTAGCGGAACGACTGAGAAAGACGCGAAATACCGTGACATATTCCATCGCGAAGATGGGATATGAGTGGCCTTGAGGGTCGCAGTTAGAAAAATCGCAGTATAGCTTCACTGTGCGCACATTTTGTTGAGCACTCCTTTTGCTTGTAGTTCACTTACCATTGAAATTGATTTTCTATAACTCGGGAACAAACATTTTTCAAATATTTTTATTTTTCTAAATTCATTTTTTCGTTTTCTATTTCGTTTTTTTCCCTTTTTTTCTGGCCCTCAAAAAAATGCGCGCAGATAAATCTCTTTCCCCACACGTCATATACAGTTTTACTGTTTTTTGACAAATAAATAAGTTTTTTTTTTCGCTTGAAATATAATCACTGCACGCAATAGGCGAGAAACATTTAAATGTTGTTTAACATTCATGTGACAGTGAAGTTTGATGTAATAGTGAAATGTGGCGACGCCTCGTTGTCGGGATGAAATTTTGTGATTTCACAAGGATGTTTGGAGCACGCCATGTGGGCCACAGTGGTATTTTCATCTTTGCTAACTCTAAGTGACGGCTTCTTTCAATTTGTCGTTGCGTTACGCGAGTTTATCTCATCTAAGCATGCCATCTGATGCGGAATTCTCATGGTTACTCCACAACAAATGACATTGAACTAACGCCACCCACATGTGTGCAACATATTTTGTGAAGATGAATTTGAAACGTTTATCAAGAACAGTTCTTCTTGCAATGGTATTGAGGAGGTATTGTAGTTAGAAACTAATGTTTTCTACTCGGAAAAAACGTCTCCTGTGATTTAAAGGGTTACTCAAACATTTGAGGTCTTTGTGATCAAACATATTTTGTATGTTTATTCATTGAGGTAAGGTCAAGTATAAAGGTTATTAACATGTTGTATTCAAGATATTGTTCAATGCTTAGTGTTTCAGTGTTATAGAAATGTTGTCTTGTAATATATTCAAATGAAAGATGTCAGCATGCATTTATTGACTTTTACTGGTTGCCACTGGCAAACGACACCCATTGAGTTTAAATATTTAAGTAATATTTGTCACTTTATATCCCAACAATAATCTTGCACTGCTTCATTCTGAAAGGTCAAATGATATGCAGGATATTAATATATAGATGTTGTGTTCAAGATATGATTCAGTGCTCAGTGTTTGTGTAAAATGTTAGCTTTTAATAATTTCAAATTATTGGATCTTAAATTCATCAGGAAACGTTTTGTACACTGTTTATATGATTATATCATATCAGTGAAATTCAGGAAGACAATTTAATTAATACTTACTTTTCTATCACCACGTCATGAATATGTTTGTTTATACGTACGCATAAAATATATGTAATATAGTCTACATACCTACGGCTGTGGTTTCATCTGTGACCACTGTGCAATATTTGAGCACACTTACAAGTAGTGTTTTCAAATTGTGAAATTACTTATTGGGTCCTTTAAGCATTGTTGTTTTTTACTTTCCCGTATACGTACGTATACACGGAGTGATATACGTAGTATAGGGAAAGTTATGTAATGCTGCGCGAAAAAATGGCCAATTTTCGGCGGAAAAAAATTAATTGCCGGGCCGTGAAAACGAATAAGTGGATAAAACCAGTTGCTAAATTAAGAAAAAAAATCCTCTATCTCGTGGTGTGGTCAAAATCCATGATTTGTTGCTTCTTTATACTTAAAAATTGATTGACGGCATTCCGTCCGTCTGTCCGTCTGTGGTCAACGCTAGCGCCTAAACCCTTCGGTCGATTTTCTTCAAAATTGATATTCCCCAGTCGATCTGATTCTAGTCGAAGCTTTGTGATTTTGAAAAAGATTCTTCAAAATTTGGGGGTACTTTATATAAAGCCCCCCGGGTATTTTCAAAATTTTCTCAAAAACGGCTCCAAATTTTTTCTTTAAATTTCTTGTAGGAATAGAGGAAAATACACTTTTTAACATGGCATAGGTCCGATTTTCACGTACAGCTCTGAATTTTCGAAAATTGTGAAAGTTTGAATTTTTTCGGCGTCTTTCTCCAACTACAAAATTGAAGATAGAGATTTTTTCTTGAAATAAAATTTGTTCTGCATATTGAGTTCTTTAATAAAGGTCATGTAAATGTTTTTCACAATTTTGGTAGTTTTCGTGCAATATTGCGTGCAATATGTGCAATTTTAAAAAATTACAAAAACAAGATTTTCTCAAAAACGGCTCCAAATTTTGTCTTTAAACTTTTGGTAGGGATAGTGGTAAATGTACTCTATCAATCACATAAAAGCCATTTTGGTCTATCGGTTGGTTTTTTCAAAAATTACAAAAATGTAAATTTTTTTACTTGTCTCTCACGTCGTTAATATTTACATTATCGGCGATTTTTTTTACATTATTATATTTACGAGTATATATGCTTTTAATAATGTCAAGTAAAGTTTCTCGATAACACTACCGTTTTCTGTGAAAAGTAGCTCAAATTTCGGCATTTTCAGAAATGCTCAAACGTCATTTTCTCGTATATGGCTGCAATTTTTTTCTTGAAACTTTTGTAACGGATAGTGCTAATTACACTCATTAGTATAGCGTGAAGTTTATTTTGAGTTTTTTTTGTTTTTTCAAAAATTATATAAATGTAAATTTTTTGAAAGATCTCTCACATCTTTAATATGCACATTATCCGCAATTTGTAAAGATGATTATAATTGTGAGTGTAAGTGCTTCAAATAACTTCAAATAAAGTATTTTGAAAACTCAAAAATTTTCTGTGAAAATGAGCTTCAAATTTCACATTTTTAGTAGTGCTAAAACGCCATTTTCTCTTGAACGGCACATAATTTTTAAAAGAAAATTGCCATTTACAGCTAGGTTTTTGTGTTCTTTAATATTCTAAAATTAATGTTTCTGTTCTACCAATCGGAAACCGAAAAATTAAGAAAATGACAAAAAAATGTACTTTTGGCGATGATAGATGGTAGCTGGCAAGAAAGAGTATGTGGCAATTCCGAATAGCTAGCGAAGACCCAGGAAAATAGAAAACTAATACGGGAAAGTCTGTGCCATTCTGTTGCACCACTATTTTAATATTGTACTTAACTAAGACTGCTGATAGATGTTTTCAAAGAATGATTTTAGGATATTGGATAATCTGTTTACATTGAAAATTGTAATTATAAGGTAATGGTAATACAATGTTAAATATTTTTAACAATATATTTGAGCATTTAATTACAGACCTGTCACTTTCCTGGTTTAAGTGCTCCTTGCACTTTAGTATTTTGAGCATCATAGGAATGTTGAGGGTTGGCTAATTTAATTTCCATTCCATTGTCTATCAGTAACCCCCAACAATCAGATTTCAGTGAACTTTGATATATGCTATTCAAATCCATTTGATGTACACTTACTATTTTTATGTTCGGTTATACAAATTATCGAATATACCTTGTCCCAATTAGTTCAGATAATCGACGTCACACTGGACATTCAAAAATTATACAATGTTCAATTATTTAGACGGGACGAAACTAGTGCTAAGAAACGTGATGACAGAGAGGGGGCGATGTGTGATTGCGACACGAGAACAACCAGGTCGAAGCAGCGCTGACGGAGCGACGGCGTATTCTGCTGGTAATTTATAAAGCTTGATATAATTTATGTTTAATAATGTTTTAACATTGTTATAAATTGCGGCAATTCTTAACATTTTAATTTATACATTATAATTGCACACTCTTGGTCACGAGTCGGGTACATTTTACATTTTATATTCCATATACCATGTTCTTCCAACATTGCCGGACATCGCGTCGCATTCAAAAGAGGTCGTGAGCAACTCGCCTCCTTTCGCATCTCCGCGACTGGCCGACCGGCCGGCCAATCAACGTTCACGAATCGTCACAATAGTCAGTTGGGGCTTTGGTGTCGCCCTGAGCTACACGTTTGTGCGTCGCTCCACGAAATTTATTATTTTCCAGCTAATATGCACTAATGATGAACTTTCTATATCGCAATTTATTGTGAATCACTCCGTGCTGAGTTAATACTAGTTATAAATATATAAATGTTAAGCTTCCACTATGAAAAATTGTTTTGTAATAAATTGAATGTGATTACATCATACTCAGTCGCGCGCTGATGCCGCTGTGAGCCACATACCTTGTGCCCACATACCTCCACGAATTACCATTTTCCAATGAATTCGTGGAAATGGTGAACTTTCTATATCACTATGTACTGTAAAATGCAACATGCTGAGCTGTTGCTAATTACAAAACTGTATGTGTTACGTTTCGAACATGAACAATCATTTTGTTGCGTTGCACGTGATTGCGTACAGAGCAACTCGTACACAGCAACAACCCATTTCTATTTCCAATATAACATCCGCTTCCGTAGTATTTAAATTGGCATTGCTTACTTGCTGGTCCTGATTTGTTGCATTCCTGTACTTGTGTTGTTCCGCAACTGTGAATAGCCACAACGTATTGCGTGATGGTTCTAGTCAAACATGCTGAAACAGTGTGCCGTCCAAAATAATTTCTATTGTGATTAGTGCAGCATGCTAGTCTATCTGCCGCACCGTCACGTGTCGTGTGCGACAACAACGGTCGTGTGTTAAATGTCCCGGTACTGAAAATGTGCTACTTTCTGCTATACTTATGAATCGCTAAAGCAACAACATGATCGCTCCCAGTGATCGCCTGCACCTCTGATCTGCAAGCGGAAGATGTCACGCGTCTCCAGCACGCAGTCACTCGTCAAGCGCCTACACAGTGGATGACATCAAGGATTCATCTTCATACAGTGGACTGTGTTTTCTTTATTTCAGCACTACTGTAGCATATGTTGTGTTTCCAACTTTATCCTGTTTTATGCTAAATGTTCAACTGTATACGCCTTCAGCTATCACTATTATTTAAACAGTTTCAAGAAAAAATACAGTTGCATAGTTGCAACTAGATGTAATTCTTAGTTAATATTAATTATACGTTATTCTTTCTATTCAATTCATGTCTACTAAATTCTCCCAAAGTAATAGGGACATCCTCTGTAGATATTAACATTTACAGGCAATGCATCCGCATCGCATTCTTTAACGCGGTGGTCCTCCGAGTATACAACAATGCTACCACAGGTAAGTGGAAGGAGTTGAAGTTAATTCTGCACTCAAGTATTGTAAGTCCACGGCCTCTCAGTCAACCCCAACCTAACATATTAACCCTTAGCTGCCGAGATGGGAATTCAGTCACACTGGTACCAACGTGGTGTCCCGTGGACTCATAATGTGTTGTTTCAAATATTACAGGTATTGGTATTTCGAATGAAGAACATTGAAACTTATGATAAATGATGATTAAAGAAAACATTAAAGAGGGTATATTTGATAATAAGTTATCTAATGAGAGAATATCATGTGATTAGTTGATTAGTAATAGTTGAATAATATTATGCAGACCTTTAATTTAATGATTTTCTCTTTATAATAAAAATTTATTGAATATTAAACAAATTATTAATGAAAACTATTATAACTTTAGAACTGATAATCAAGTACAAAAATGTTACTACCGCAAACAATAAAATTCTGAAACAAGTTCCTTTAGTCATCTTTTTCTGCATAACTCTTCCACACTTGTTTGTTCTTTTCGTAATAGTATTTTGCATTCTGAAATATTTCATATTCGGGTTCTTCATTCTCAAGAAATTCCTATTCATTATCGTCTTTTTTCCCGGATTCTAAACAAAATTTTGCATATGATGAGTAATGGTCATTTTCAATTTGATGATCCGAAGATACTCTCAAAACTACTGTACATTTGCTCCACCCATTGCGCAATATTTTCTTCCAAATCATAGTCACTAATATTTACACACTGACTTACCAGACTAGACATGTTTATCTGTTCATTGCACTTTTTTCAGAGTCGCAACAGAACAAAATGCACTAACTGGCAAAGTGCAAAGGCACTCAGTAAAACTTACATTGCTACTGACGTGAAGTCCCTAGGTCTCCTGCGCGTCAACAAAGGCTGATAATTTCCCTGAATAACATTCTACAACAGTAAGCTCGCGAACCATTACTTAAAACTGTAGAAGGAAAAAGGAAAAGGAGAAACAATGGTATAAAAAAACGTACATGCACGTAATCACGTATTCGGAAGTTTCGGGGAGTCGGAGGAGTCCCAGGGACTCCAAGTCGGTAGCAGAGTGTCAAACTTAAAATTTGAAGAACTTTGTTATTGCTACTACAGTACCTATTTATCGTTTATATGTGATAACATTTTCTACAACTGCTTTCGTAGGTATCCTCGCGACTGCACCCGCGCTCTCGGCGTCGAAAACGCATCCACTATTTGCTCTGACGTAATCTAAAATATTTATTATGTATTTTACCAAAAAATTGAATAAAATAAAATACTACATATGACGATAAAGATTATCTACTTGAGAAAGATACCTCCCTTCCTGCAATCATTCCTCGTAAGGCAATACCTTTCTCTCGTAGATGAAGATTTTTTTGCCTTGAATAATAAAAGCACATCACTATTTTCTTTTCGTGTTTGCCTTATGTAACAATATAATGATAAGAAAAATGAATTTCTCAAATATTCATGAGAGAAATGTGAATATGAAAAATTATGTGAAACGAAAACAAGTGCTTCAGCGTAATCTATAACGCATGTACACTCCATTGGAAATCAATTGCTTTAGGTGAGTTTTGAGGAAAGTAAAAAGACACAAGAATTAAATAAGAAGAGTAATTTCTAAAGTAATTCTATGAAGAACACTATTACCTAGTTTATTTCTATTGAAACTGGATATTCAATTCACGAATATTTTAAACGAATATAATATTTCCCAATGAAAAATTAATTTTGAAGTTTATAGACAGCCTATCGATATCGGACTGGAGAAGTCGCATTCTCAGAATTTTCCGATGTTGCAGGATGGTGCAAGTTGATTTTTGTACGCCATAGAACATTCTGGAAGGTCTTCTTTCGGAGTAAATATTAAGCCTGCCCCACATGTAATAAGTTAACACTTGTATGCAAAAGGTGGACTTGAATTTTATAGTTTTTTATTATTGATTGGTTGAACTTCAAATAATATTGTATTGCATGTTCATTGTATATCAAGTAAATACAATATTCATAAATAAGTACAAATATTTGATCTACATTTTAAGCATTATTAAATATAACACAAAACATTTTGATGTCCCTCAACTGTATTTGACATTAAAACGTCTCTACTATAGATATTTTCTATATAATAATCACGAATCGGAATATGCAATTCGCACTCTTCTACGGTATGTTTGAGTGATTCATACTTAACTTACAAACTGTATACTTTTTTAGATGTATCAATTTTATACCAAATACTTTTGGATGTGTGTGTACGCCTCTTGTCCCATCAATCCTAGTGTCGCTACATGGAAGAGATAGAATACATGGAAGAGGCAGATTAACCTTCCAGCGGGCGCGCTGTCGTAAATTTTACGACAATAGCAGATTTTTTTTTGTCTTGCTGTCAAATTATTGTTTTCAAAGACTTCTTCGTTCTTGGTATTCCCGGCAGGTATCTTTAGTTATGCATTCCTGCAGCCACTGTTTAGTTTTTACGCTATATTCAGTTTTTGTAACGCTCTATTCGGGATAAGTGCATAGTGACGTAAACTTTACAATGCGCGCCGGCTGTTGTGCTAAAATATTGTATAAAAATTTGGCCTTATCGAAATTTTCTGTAACATGTCCAGATAAAGGATTCATGTGAACAAAAATCAAAATATTCTTCAAGAGCTGTCTGATCGGAGGAAGATCGTGAATCGGACAGTGACAGTGACAGTAAACGAATGTTGAAAATATAGACGAGCATCAGAACGATACTGGATCGGAACAAGATCTTTTTAATAATTAATACGAACGTTTATCAACAGATATGTTTTTTGGTAGTAAATATCATTCTTAGATATTATAATGTGACATAAAATTACATTGTTCTACAATTTCTTTGATTTTTTAAAGAGTCATTGAATGTCGTAAAATTTACAACACGCGCCTGCTGGTGTGAATATTTTACGCGCGCCCGCTGGAAGGTTAAGACACAAATATTCTTCTGCTTTTTGTGATTCTAAATATTTAGCCTAATGTCTCTGTAAATCTGACCATATGATGAGCACGGCTCGGACTTTTAGGAAAATATATTTTTTACTCTCCCGTATACGGAGTAATATACGTAGTATAGGGAATGTTATGTAATGCTGCGGAAAATCGATTTCGATATTTCAACGTTTTGGGTTCCCCTGATACTGAGAAAGTGGTTCTTTTTAAACGTCCGTCCGTCTGTCCGTCCGGTGTGTGTAAACAATACTAGCGCCTAAACCATAAGTACTATTTCTTCCGTCGATCTGGTTCCACTCGAGGTGCCGAGATTTTGAAAACCATTCTTCAAAATTTGGATGTACTTTACATGAAGGCCCCAGGACATTTTCGAAATTTTCTCAAAAATGGCTAAAATTTGTTTCTCTAAATTTCTTGGAAGAATAGAGTAGAATGCACATATTAACCCATTAAGTCCCAAATTATTTTTAATGCAGTTTTTTTTAATGAAATTCAAAAAATCATCATAATTGAGTGCTAGTTATTTAATTTTATCGAAATTAATTCAAATTATTAATTTGGGTAGGCGTGGAGGACCGTCCTCATATGAGGACTCTGGGACTTAGTATGAAGTTTTCTGCAATAATAAAAATAAGTCTTCATAACAAATGTTTATGCCCACTGGATTCGAATTTTTGTAACTACTTTTTGAAATTTAAAATAAAAATAAAAATAAAATAAAATAATTAAACAACATAATTACATAAGTTATTTTGATGTATCAACAAAGCGAATACAATTACACGAGAAGAATATTTTCAAAAAAGAACTTGATAGTAATAATTGAATAGACTTCTACTACAAACATATTTTCTAAAATGATCTTGTACTCAGCTAAGATTGTAGTACAAAAGTAATTTCAGAAAAATCTACTTTACTTTCTGAAGTGGAATAGACCAAAACATTCCACACAGAGAGTAATATTGCATTTAGCACAATATTTGCGAGGCTTGCTTATGCGTGATGGCTGCTGATAATGTGCATAAGCAATCCTCGTGATAATGAGTCTTTTTCTGTCGAATCTTACTTTAGGCAGCACGCCTGCTGGAGAAGACGAAACTGATACTTTCTTTCTTGCAGATTATCGGAAATTTTATTATACAAAGGTATACTACTGAAATAATACAGGAGACGATTTTTCTCGAGAAGTGAAGAACTTGTAAAAGAGTTGGAATTTGCATTTCATGTTTATTTTTTTTAGTAACGATCGTGCCACTAGATGTTGCATGATCAAGCAGTGCTTGATACGGTCGTGATCATGTGACTTCTAGCAGCACGACCGCGATATATTTCATCGTGAAGACGGGTCTGGAGAGGCAGGTTTATAAAAATCGCATCTTTCTCAGTCGTGCCGGTAGATATCACATAATGAAGCAGATAGCGCATGACCAAGCAGTGCATGATCAAGCACTCGCATGATCAATCATGCGACATCTAGCGGCACGATCGTTACTAAAAAATAAATATGAAATGCAAATTCCTACTCTTTTACAAGTTCTTCACTTCTCGAGAAAAATCGTCTCCTGTATTATTTCAGTAGTATACCTTTGCGTTCCGGCTCTCACACGCAACCAATATTTATAAATGAGGGCTCTAAAGAAAGAGAATTTCACGGAGACTTGACGAATTCCTCTTTGACTTTAAAAATATGGATGATTTCTTTAAAAATACGCATAGAAATATTCATGTAAAATGCAACCCGCATCACATGTCAATCTATATCGCCAAATAACTCTACAAAACATTTTAGAGCCTTAAAAAGTAAAATTTTGAGGCTTAGCCTCAAAGAAACGTTTTTCACACCATAATCTACAAGACGAGACATTTCCCGGTCCATTCAATTAACTTTTCGGTTTCACGCTTCAATACTATCAAGGTCACCTCAATATTTCAGCCCTTCCTGCTGGTAGCAATTTTTGTGGTGACGCGCTTAGAAGGCTTAGATTCGACAATCTTTATTTACGCTTTCTGTTAACACAGTAGTTTGTGCAGTCTGACGAGGTTTATTTGCATAATCATTAATTTAAAATTTGCTCTCCAGCAACAACTAGAAGTACTATTATAGTTGCTTGATACCTATGAAGATTGTTTCTTTGCGTGTTGTGAAACCAATCAATTAACGTTTTACTGGTGTCTGTAAGTGCTGTGTACCTAATTGAGGAGTGATGTGGGTGCACAGAGAAGAGTGAAGACTGTTTTACCTGTACCAGTATTTGCGTTATCATTCGATGAAATTTTAAAGTCAGCTGGTTCAGACACGTAGCTTTCTCAAAAGCTTTTCTAATATTTTTGTGGCTCACGAGAAGCTAAAAGCTAGCTGTCAAAGAATATTGAATAATTACTACAAATATTGTCTTTAAGGAAGTGCTGTGAATTGTTCCAAGAAAATTCTCCATGATAATGAATTTATTAAAAATTTATTTTAAACATCAATTGCATTGTTTTTTATTTTATTTGATATTGTGTTAGTACATTGCAAGTTACCTTTATAATTTTTAAACAAATAAACACGTTTCGTTAGCTACTTCCCCTCTTAAAATGGAAATATAAGGATAGGGGTCTAACATGTGAGAGTTCTCGCATGGGTACGCGGAGGTAGTAGGGGAAAGCTTGTGTATGGCACAACACAAAGAACAAACGTTTTAAATTAGCTAAAGTAAAATAGCTTGAAATAAATGAAAAACAAAAATTAAATTGCGCTGGCCTACAATACTACGTGAATTAATTAAAAAAAGCAAGTAAATTTAAAATTATAGAAAGAATAGGAGAAGTCACTCGACAACTGCCAACATTCGCAGTCCAAAGGCACGATTTAAATGTTGGTGATGTGTGGATGAATGTACATCAACGCCCAGCTGCAAACGCATATTGTAAATAATACACCGTTAGATATTAAACTCAAGGTGTCGGTTCGTTAAGATATTCAATATGCAAACATTGTTTGAGTAACATTCCCGTGTACCGAAATTAAGTCTAAGCCTACTAAATTGTTTCCAATGGTAAAAAATTGTATTTAGTACTCAAAGGTGAAGATATTAGTTTATTTTTTTGGCTCGGAATTGCTTTTCTTGAGGTACGTAAAACGCTGAAAATAATCCAATACTTTAAAATACACAAATAATCTTTCAATTTTCGCACCCCAGCAAGCTGGCACCCTGAACTCTCCAAAACTCCCTCTGTTCCTCATAACAAATCAAGGAAATTCAAATAATATTGCAAAGAGTAGAGTTGTACTGGCTCGATCGGTATTTACGCACTACTTTACTTTGCTTTGCTTTGCTTTCTGAAGAGTAAAAACCTTAACTCCAATTATGTTTGTGACTATCAAGGGAAGCAAAAAGTTAACTCTCAAAGAGGAGTGAAAAATTTGTTCAAAGTTGTTTTTAAAGAAGTATGAGTTGTTCCGAGAACATCTCTTTATAATGCTGAATAAACTTTTATTGAAAATTTGTTTCCAACATCAATTGTATTGTTATTTTTGTTTGATATTCTGCAAGTACATTAGAAGTTACATTTAAACATTAAAAAAATAAACATGTTTCATTAACAACTTTCCTTCTTAATTGAAAGGATAGACAAATGGATAGGGAAAGGGTGGGATTTAACATGCGAGAGTTCTCGCACGGGTACGCTAGTGTATAACATAAAGTCCCAGCGTCCTCATATGAGGAAAGCACTAAAATATCAACGTCTCGAAAACATTGAATCATATAACTGCACAATTTTATATTCTTCGTAAAGTATGAGCATAAACTAACTCTATGTAGTCAGTTTAGCAATTCACCGAAATTTAGAAAAAAAATATAATCAAATTTTTTATCAACACAAACAAAGTATAAAATGCTGTAACTTAGGAAGCTAGAAAAACTACAAGAATATAAATCTGTGCGATAACAAACATTTATATCTGTTGAATGAACCTTTGCGGTGTTGCCAAACAACAATGTGAGAACACAATGGAGAACACAATTTATAATGTAATGAAATTATAAAAAAATTCACTGTCCTCAAATGAGGACGCTGGTACTTAATGGGTTAAGATGATATAGGTCCGATTTTCAGGTTACGACTGAATTTTTGAAAATTGGAAAAGTTCGAATTTTTTTCGGTGTCTTCCTACAAGTACAAAATTGAAGATTAAAATTTTTCCTCCAAATAAAATTTGTTCTCCAAAGTGAGTTCTTTTATTGAGGTCAAGAACATTTTTTGAAAATTTTAGAAGTTTTCTGACAATATTGAGCGAAATATTTGCAATTTTAAAAAATTACAAAAACAAGATTTTCTCAAAAACAGTTCCAATTTTTTTTAAACGTTTGGTAGGCGTAGTGCTAAATGTACTCTATGAAATGACATAAACGACATATTGCTCTATTCTTTTGTTTTTTTAATAACAAAATTTAATTTGTTTGACTTGTCTCTCACGTCATTAATATTTACATTAGCGGCGATTTGTTGACATTATTATATTGATGAATGCATGTGCTTTAAATAATGTCAAGTCAAGTTTGTCGCAAACGCAACTGATTTCTGTAAAAAGTAGCTCCAAATTCCGCATTTTCTGAAACGCTCAAACGCTACTTTCTCATAAATGGATCCAATTTGGGATATTTGTTTTGTTTTGTCAAAAATTACACAAATGAAATTTTTGAAAGATCTCTCACGCCCTTAATATCATGTTACTAGCAACTTGTAAACAGTATTTTATATGTGAGTTAAAATGACTTCGAATGAAGTATTTCGAAACTCAAAAATTTTCTGTCAAAAAGAGCTTCAAATTTCGCATTTTTAGTAGCGCGTAAACTCCATTTTGTTAAAAACGGCTAAAAAGTTTTTTAAAAAAGCCATTTAGGAAGAAGTTTTTGTGTTTTTTAATATTCTAAAAATTTATATTTCCGTTCTACCATTAGGAAACCAAAAAATCAAGAAAATGTACTTTGGGAGGCGATAGATGGCAGCTGGCACGAATGCGTGGCAATTGCGAATAGCTAACCCAGACCCAAGGAAATTGAAAATTAATTTGGGAAAGTTTGTGCCATTCTGTAGCAGCACTAGCTTTGTCTTAAACTTGAGGCTTGAAACTTAATTTTATGTGAATATATTGTGTATTTTCAAGTTTGAAACTTTAAGTTTTTTGGTGTAAGACGTTCTAGTTTGGAATGCAGTGGTACACATCGCTCGAAACTGTGCACTTCCTCGGTTTGAGTAGAGTAAGTCCGATTAATGACCTGTGAAAACGTCTAAGAATTAGTACTTAACAAAGAGGCAAGGTCCAAAGTATTTCTGACAATCTTCTTTTTAAATTTATTTTATTTAACTAGCAAATATGACATTTCGGAGGCTTCTTTTCTCCTTAATCACACCCTGTAAAATACAGGAATCGCCGTTCTGAATAGCTAAGGTCGGTAAGGCTAAGGAGCCAAGTGGTTGAGTTGCCACGTGCCTGAAGGGCCGCGGGTTAGAATCCCACTTGGGGCATGGATATGTGTGTGTGTGTGTCCATATACGAATTCCTCTATAGTTGCCCTCGATGTAACTTACAGTGGTCTCGGTCAGCTCTATGAACTTGTTCGAATCGTTATACGCTCCGACATACGCACTCGCATTCAGACTTGTGTCGTGTAATGATTTTTAGAAAATGAAAAGTGTTATAGTCATTGTGAAATAATTTTGGTGTATTGCTTTAGAGTACTGTTGCCTATTGGAAATGTACTAAAATAGTATTCTTTGCAAGATGGCATTCCAGTCTAGCGATAGTGTCTTCATTTTCACTTGTCGGACAGACGGCCATTGGAGCGAATAGTGAAAAGGAAAGTTTTTTTCCAAGTGCGTATTCTTAGTTGCCTGATTTCGTTACTTCTAGTTTTTCTAACCATTACATTATTTTGAAGGGGACATTACAAGCCATTGATGTAGGGAAAATGTTGGGAAAAAAATCATTTTTCGTGCCTTCTAAAACTGTTTTTGGCAATTGGAATATAAACACGCTGATGCCTAAGATTTTTCGGACCTCCATTTTTTCTTCTTCTAAAATGAAAACAAAGTATTTGACACTTGTTATACCTCAGGAGGCTAATAAAAAGCAAGAGCCTACACTGAAGCATATATGTTCGAAAGGGCAGGAAGTAGAAGAAAGGGGTCATGAGACAATTTCAGAATTTAATCTCAGAGAAGCCAAAAAGAGAGATTTAAGAAAATTCAAAAAATCAAAAGGAAGATTGCACCTCCGGCGAGTAATTGTGCGACATCTCCTCTGGCTCTTCCGAATTGGACGTTCAACAAGAAATATTTTCCCTCCCAGATGAAGAAGATGCAGGGTGCATATTTTGCCTAGTAAAATTTTCAGAGGGCTATAGAAGAACTAAGGCTTTCTAAGGCCTAATGTGTTCATTCTGGACTCACGTAGAATGTGTGTATGAAAAGATGCTTAAAGTTCCAAGGATAGTGAGATATAAACCACAATAAAAGATAAATTTTTTTTAATATTTAGAAAATTTCGTCATACATATGTTTCGGTAGTGTTTTTTTCCATCATGAGTGTCACTAAAATAGGGAATCCAGTAAACAAGTTAGCAAAATGAAAATTACAAATATACATAAACCTATTCAGCTTGAAAACTAATTAATAAAGGTACTTACCCAAGCATCACAAATTAAACACCCATAATTAAATGTTAGTAAAGTGCTCCGACCCAGTGTGCCGCCATCTTGTGCATCGCACGTGGTTTGGTGACAGACTAAAGGAAAGGGAGGGAGGAAGAAAATAAGAAGCTAGTCAAATAAATAAATTTAAAATTGGTCTGGATTTAAATTGGGATTGTTCATTGAGGCAAATTATATTTGGGTTTTTCTACAATTTTAAAATTTCAAAACTTTCTAAAATGTTCAATTTAATACCTTTGTTTTCAAAATGTATTATTTTAAAGTTGATATCTGGGTCGAAAGAGTGATTATTTTGAATGAGATGGTTGGAGAAAGTGGAAAAATCTTGTTTGAGTCTCCAAGATCTTAAATGTTCCTTTAATCTACAGGTATAGCCGTTTTCAGGCTCAAATGGTCCCAGAGAAAGTGGATCATACCAACTTCATGAATATCACCCGTTATACAAACGGCATTGTCTTAGGGACTTTTCGTTTCACTTTAAGTTTAGTACAGGTCCATTTCAGAGGAGTCAACCGTCAACGAAACTCCCCATGTGTTGGCACATACACGCCGAAAGAGACTTTATTTAGCTGGGGTTGGCATCTTTTCATTTGTTTTATTTTCTACCAACATGTTCAAAACTGCACTCTTGCACGCTTAGAAGCTGGCGTAGAAGCATTTTTACAATTTTTAGATTGAATTTGTCGTTTTGATTTGATATTCTCATTGCATTATTTGTTTTTGAATTTTTAAACGAAACAGTGGAAACAATGCACGTAAGTGAGTTAAAATGACGCATGCAAATCGTGTTAAAGTTAAACAATGAATATTAAATAGTGAAGCAAGATACAATGTTATTGCTCTATATGAGAATTTCAAAGCGAATTAGAACGAGAATGGATTATGAAAACGAATTCCGAACGTACATGTGAAGTGGCATATTTATTTCAGGTAAGATGTTTATGAAACATAACAACCAACAAATCTTAAATTTTTGTACTATGGAATAGATTATTTGTGCATTACCACATGCAGGTATTTTGTATATCTTTGGTTATATCTATAAATTGGGAATTGTAGCATACACGGTGATTGAACATATTTTAATTCATGGTGTTTGGTCTAATAATAAAGCCATATGTGAAAAAATTAACATTACAAATGTATATCTCTAAAATGCAGTTCATATCGACTTCACAATATTCTTTCAGTATTGTGAAGTCAGTACTCAATCAGATCACTTAGATGGTTGTGAAGAAAGCAATTGCAAGATTCATCTATAAAAAAAGCTCATGAGGTAACATTCAACATATGAGTGTATATTTTTATTCTTTGTATTGGGTATAGTTTGCAAAGAAGAAATAATAGGAAACACTCTTTACAGGGAAAGTTCTTTCAGAAAAAGAAATTTGGGAGAATATCAGAGGCAATTATGATACATTCTTTTTCCAAGGACCTTAAACTTCTTGTTCAGAATTCTTAAAAGAATTTTGTTTGGAAAATCAAAGTAAGTATATTGTTTATAGAGGTAAAGATGAGGTAAATTATCCAGGAGAATTATTTTTGTCAGCCTTATTAGTAGTAATAATAATATCAATAGTAAAAATAATAACAATGATATCTGTCAAAGAGAATTGCTTCAAACAATGTATGACAAGGTACTGTGCTCTAGCAATTCATATTCAATAAATCATATGCATATTTACATTGCTTTGAACCAGTGGCGGCTCCTAAACTTCAGGCCAGGTAGGGCACAAAACAAAAAGCTAGAAAACAACAAACTTCAAAATAAAATTTTTATTAAAGGGATGTAAACTGAAAAACACTTGAAATTCCTCATTGGTTTCTCACGTATTAACTCGGCTGAATGAGAAGAGAAAACAATTCAATTGAAACAACAAACGCTCACGCTCAAGAAAAAAAGCTCGCAGAGAATTCACAGCTGCTGATATTATGAAGATTACGCGGGCCCTGCGCTAATCAGCATTTCATTTCTCAGACACTATGAGCGTTGTTTGTACATCTGTAAAGTGGCGCTTGCAGTGGCAGTCATAAAAAACTTGTGACCGTGAAGGGCCTTAAGGGAGCATTACCCCCTCCCTTTTTTCCTCGCACTATGAGGAAAAGCTTTGCTGAACGGGAGAGAGCTGGTCACACGAAGCTTGCGGACTTCGCCGTGTTGCCACAACTACCTCGTTATCTGCGCTGTGAAATAGTATCGATTTCGCCCGTGAAAATCTTAACGTAAATTCTCTAGAATTATTACTCGATAATATGACACGCATTTCAGTCCACTTTTAATATTTTCCTTTACAAGTGGGAGGGCACGTGACCATGTGACCTTATGGTAGAGCCGCCACTGCTTTGAACATACAATTACTGATTACTACTTTGATACTTTCACACTCCCATGGATATATATTTAGAATTTTAAATGGACAGTATTTACTATGTAAACCTATATTATATTATACAATACACTATGCAATACTTTTGTATAGTATTAATGTAATTATATAACTATTATATTTATTAAAATTTTTTGATATTTTACAGTCATGGCTGACCCAAAGAAAGGAGTGTATGTAGTACACAATGAGACCAAAGATTTATGAAGCCAGGCCAGAAAGCCCATGACCAGATCTGTAATGTAGATATCATAAGTAAAATAAGACCAATACTGCTAACGTTCTGTGCAAAATGTGAACATTTTAAAAATATTTATTGTCAGGATACATGGTAAATGCTGTATATTATTATTCTTGCATTTTAATTTTCATCTTTTCATTTTCACCTTTATATATTCTATTAAAATGATTTAAGCAGTTATCATATAAATATTTTTTTCAAGCGTTAAAAGTAATTAACAACAGGGTATAGTCTATAAATTGCAGCGAACTGAAGGGCAGACTGATGCAGTTTCAACTGAAAATATGTGATCTCAGTCAAAGTGATTCTTCAATAAGAATGTCCGTAGAAAATCTTGCTACAGAATGGAAAAGGCCAGAAACCTTTGGAAGCAGGCTTTTAAACAGGTATATTAATTATCTAAATTCATTGACACATTTAACACAAGGAAAATGAGATTCAATATCTTAAATTTAATAGTGTT